>JAHBMJ010000568.1:26343-31343 GCA_018398765.1 Chromera velia | reverse complement strand
ATCCATACATACATACATACATACATACACACACACACGCAGAGAGAGAGAGAGAGAGAGAGAGAGAGAGAGACTATGTTCTCCACTCTGCAGACATACGGATGCAAAGACCTGGCCCCCCACTACGAGTGCGACTGGACGCACTGCTGCACCCTTCTGAGAAACCCCACGTTCACCTTCGAGAAAAGACTCCTTGGGTACATTCGATACGAGCACCTGGAGTGGTGGAGAAGAGGTCTACAATGGAAAGGGAGACCATACCCTCTTTAGAAAAGATAAAATTCAGAATTCATTTCAAAGCAATATTGCACTGATGAATTGAATTAAATTGATGCGGTACGTTCAGGCAACCCTTGACGCTGCATACATATACCAACCCCTCAATCACCATTTTACCCCGCCAACAAATACATCGAAATGCATTAATATAGTGACGCGATAGTATAATTAGTATTTTAAAAATGCCCCAGAAAGTTTGGTTAAATGAGCCAGAAAAATATGCATCTAGTCTATGATCTAGACTGCGAGCTAGACTGATCTAGTAGATATGCAAGTTAATGACACCTAATCATGGGCCGATGACGATGGCGTATGATGATGGTGAATCATTGATGATGATGAAGTTAATCAATAATCTAGTCAATAATGTAATTATAATATCAACTGCCAGTGTACATGCTGTAACATGCAGCCGGCCTAGTAGCTAGCCCAGTATATTCAAAGTATATGAATGCCCTGATACATATGTCTGGCATTGCTGCAACTTAGCTATGCAATAAAGGACGCTGACGGCAAGTAATATTAAACAGAGAACCTGCATTTTGATATAAAATTTATAGGTTGTACCCGATTGCAGAGACGTGTTCACAACTGTTGCCGTTACTTGAACAGAAGAAGAAAGCAAGGGCTGTTTACGAGAATGCGAGCAGGAAAGGGGAGACGGGAGCTAAATTGAAATGCAGAGAGTACGTCCAAGCATGGAATGCCGTAGCGCACGCTATCAGAAGGGCCCGAAACGCCTGGTGGACACAGAAGGGACAAAAACTCGAAGAGGTCTTTGCGTGCAACAACTTTTTGAAGCTTTACCGCTTCTGGAAGGAGTTGCAGAGGCCTTAGGGCAGGCCAGGGATCAAGCCAATCCTGGGAGAAGGGCAGAAAGCGGGAGATCCCCCCCTGATAGATGCAGGGGAAATGCAAGCCCGTTTTAGTTGTTTCTTTGAAGGAGTTCTAAACCTTCCATCTGAGGCAGTTGAGAGGGTAATAGAGAAAATCCTACAAGCGTGGGTGAAGTAGTGGATGGATAGAATCCCGAGCAGAGCAGAAGTGAGAGAGGCCGTGAAGAGGCTGTCAAACGGGAAAGCTGCAGGGGCAGACAGTATAGTAGCAGAGCAGCTGAAGGCAGGTGGGGAAGCGATCATCAGCAGGCTTTTGGACGTTTTTAAGGCAGTGTGGAGGGAAAAGGCGGTACTGAAGGCGTTCAGAGACGCAGTGATGGTCCCTATCCCTAAGAAGGGCAACCATCTGCTTTATGATAACTGGAGGGGTATCGTTCTGCTGATTGTTGCAGGCAAAGTGCTTGCAAAGATTGTGGGGGGTCGCATCTAGAAGCGAAACAAGAAGAAAATAGGTGAGTTACAGGTGGGATTCAGAGAGGGGAGGGGGACAATAAACATGTTTTTCACTGCAAAGCAGATCATGGAGAAGGTATGGGAGAGGCAGATTCGTCTGTTCTGGCTGTTCGTTGATCTGACAAAGGCCTTCAACACAGTCAATTGTGTCGCCCTCCATGCTTTGCTTTTGAAGGTGGGCATTCCCCCCCTCCTGACAGACATCATCATATCGTTCATGCAAAACATGGAGGCATATATAGAGGTGAATAGAGAGAGAACAGAGCCGTTTGCAGTTGAGAATGGGGTCAGACAGGGATGTGTGATCGGACCTCTCCTTTTCCTCATCCTTTTCAAAACAGTTATGCAGGAGGCCTTGCAGGGCTGGGATGGAGGGGTAGAGGTGGAGGTGGATTTTGCAGAGCCTTTTTCGAGCAAAAAGGCAGGCCGATCCGCCTTCAAGATCAGTGTCGCTGATCTGAAGTTTGTAGACGACCTGGCCGTACTTAAGATGTGAGAGCGTCGCATGTAGGAGTTTGCAGATCGCCTGCAGGCAGCGTGTGATAGGTGGGGGTTAAAAATCTCCATCAAGAAGATAGAAATGCGGAGAAATGATGGTGCAGCCGGAGAGGGGGGAGGAAAGGCACACAGGGGAGCCGCGTCAGTCCACCATTGCTATTAAAGGACAGCCTCTGCAAGAGGTAGAACAGTTCTGGTACCTGGGGGGTGTGATGTTGAATGACAGCCCGGGGTCTCTCAATGGAGAGATCTATCACCACATCCAGAAAGCAGGGATGGTGTGGGGGAAGTAACAACACACTGTTGCAGGGGGAGGTGTGGAAGCGGGCAGGGCTCACAACAAAAACGAAAATGTACATGTTCAAAGGTACAGTCCTCCCCGCCCTCTTCTATGGGGCAGAGACGTGGGCAGATCAGAAGTTGGAGTCGTGGTGCATGGCGCGTGTAAGGCAGGTGACGAACCAGCCTTGTCAGGAGCGTACTCCTGATACCGCCATCCATTGTGCGTTTGGATTATGCACGATTGAAAGCATTGTCAGACTCGCCAGACTTCGGTGGCTAGGGTATGTTGGGAGGATGGGGAGAGAGCGTCTTCTCCGTCAGTTATTGTTTGGGCATCTCCGAGGAGAGCGCCCCTTTGGTCAACCCCTCCTTTGTTGGAGCGACAGTCACTGTGTCTTCTCTGATTTTCGCCTTCTGGAAATCAATGAGGCCGAGTGGCAGACGCTTGCCTCTCATAGAGGCAGGTGGAGGGCGTTAATTTAAGATAGGGTGAAAAAGATAGAGGAGAGAGCAGCAGAAGAAAAAGAAAGGAAAAGGGAGGTGAGAAAGGGGCAGAGAGATAGAGATGCGAAGTGTGTGGCATATGTCAATCATTGGACGAACGTTCTTTACCCTCCACAGGCTTTGCATTCACACTAACAAAGCACACAAAGACCTCGCCCCCAGATAGCTAGAGCAGCCGAAGAAGACAGTCGCAGAAAAGAAGGGAAGCTAGGTTTAGGGCTATCAGGTAAAGGAAATTCTTAGGAAGTACAAGCAGGGAAGAGGATGGTATTATAAGGTCGCGTGGTATGGCTAGCAGTCAACATCACATGAAGCAGCCTCGCTCATGTGCAAGCACGCCCTACAAAAAGTGGAAGAGTTCGAAAAGAAATGTAGTTGTTAAGGTAGTTTGTCAAATGTTGCTGAGTGAGGGTCCATCTTTAACAATCTGCCTTGCATGTCGTGACTTGCCGAACGCTAGATGCCTATTATGGGCCGATAGCGATGGCGTATGATGATGATGATAATAATGTACCCGATTTGTATATAAATTTACTGGAAGATTATATTTTAATTCAATTTAATTTAATTTAATGTTTAAAAAACTATGTATTAAACGGTGGGATCTAAGGTAGGATCCTTCATAGTTACACTTACATATCAGAGATATCATCTCAAATATGTCTGGGAGTGAGAGAACAGAAGAAAAGTGTTCGAAAGATCATAGCATTGTTCTTTGAAGTTAATCCTTATTCCACGAGATTCTGGGATGGAAGTTATTGCTCGGTATGTAAGGTGTCCACATTGGATATATATGTAAGTCATATATGTATGGTCTCTTATCATGACTCTTATGAAGAGACGTACACTGCATGCTATAGCTTAGCCATAGCATAAAAAGTTGGTTTACCAGCTTTAATCACCTAAATCTATTTAATTTACATGTGTATATACTAGGTTTACGCAAGTTAAGTATAGTTAAATGTAGTTAAGTGATTGCAGATTGCATATAACTAATTGTATGTCAGTGCTGACTAATCCTGACAAAGAAATACCGACCCCAGAAAAACCGATCTTCGATCGTATTAAACATAATTAGAGTGCATATAGTGATGTTCAAGCACCCCGACGCGTGCATCACTGTCGCCGTCTGACACGAGGGACATGATCCATTGATCCCGGGCATCCCCTGATGTGTGGGTGAGGCCGCATGTACGTGCATGCATGGCGTTAAGGCTGAAAAATTGTTTTCCGAGGCCGTTCGCACGCTTGCGTGCGTCAGAAAAATAATTTGAATTAATTATAATGCATGCATGCATGCATTTTTTCGGATTATATTTTTCCGTTTGGATCTTTTTATATTTTTTCAATTGATGCGTGTATATGCATATACATGTTCTCTCCGTCTCTTACAATTAAGTCGCGACCGCACATGCATCGATCTGTTGTGAGACGTTCCGTGAAGGTTAATGAATGACTGATTGATCGAACTGCAGTCTATAATCGAGAAGACATCTGTGAGAGACAAAGCAGCCAAGAAAAGTCAAGGACCGCGAGGCCGATCACAAACTGTCTGAGCTGTTGCATTCAATCAGCGGCATATTGTCTGCCATCCGCCTGGGAATCTCGAGCTTTCCGTGTTATTGTACAGAGAGACCTGATTGCGTCTTTCTTTGTCGATTAAAGCTCAGCGACCCAAAAGAATTGTTCCATTGGAAAAGGTGAGTGGGCATGAGCGGTGCTCAGTCTCTGTTCAACTCTCACTTTGCGTCGACATGACCGGTGTGCATACGCATACGTATATCCACGCATGATTGTGTGTGCAGAATAATCGTCATGTTGTTCAGAGTCTTTCTCCTTGTCGCCACCGCTTGCTTGGCCGTCCTCGGGCTCAATCTTCAGTGAGTCTCTCCTTTCCCCCTAGCTTCATTTTGCATGGGTATGCATGAGGAAGCATGCATGGGAGATGAGGGGTCGGGGACTGGGAAGTTAGACCGAGGAGAAGTGAGGCAGAGAGGGACCACAGCTCTGTCGGTGGCATTGATTGCACTCCTGAAAAAAAAACAGCAAGAGAAGCAGCAGCAGAAGAAGAGGGAAAGGGGGGAGAGA
>JAHBMJ010000568.1:0-22500 GCA_018398765.1 Chromera velia | reverse complement strand
AATATGAAGGTCATGAAAAAACTTTTGTAAGTACCGATCCGTCACGCATGCTGATTCAAATGAAAAAACCTAAATCTTGATGGTTTGCTCTCTAAAAAAAAACGTTTTGAGCTGTACTGAAATTGACGTTTCACCCCCTTTTATTTCATGCAGAGGTAAACCGATCAGCTGAACGTTTTCCCAAACAGCTGTGTTGGCTTTTCTGGTGCTGGAACATCTTTTACGGCCCCCTTTTTGAGCGTCTGCAAACATTTTACACCCTGTAAAGACATATCACACAATCCAACAGGGTTGAACAGGAAGAAGGAGGCATTTGTTTTTAGAGCCGGGTACGCAAAAAAAAATATGGTCCGTGCAAAAGGGGGCAAATGTGATTCAGTGTCAGGTGAAAATATAAAGAGCCGAGGGGGAAGGAGAAACTATTTGTGGCTGTGAGTATACAGCAGCGGCAACCAGTTCTTTTCAAACCCACCTCATCAATCAGCATGGCTTGACGATCACGTCTGACAAACGTGTGCAGCTGCTCCAAAAAAGATAGGAGAAGTGGTCAGAGGGGGTAGGGGGGACGAAGCAGCCTGACATGCGAACGTTTTCCCCCACCAAAGATGAAGCAGAAGCTGTGGTTGTACCATATGCTAGACCATATGCAGAGACGCATGAGAAGAGAATCAAGTGCGATATGCTGACCACTGACTTTCTGGCCAGTGCTAGCTGGCCTCATCTCACAGAAAACGAGGCATTGCGAAAGCTGGTCAAGGTACTGGACCCCCGCTATGATCTCCCATCTGTGGGGAAGGTATAGAAACTTCTGCTCCCAACACTGAAGAACGAGATTATTCTGTCAATCAAAGACAGGTTAAGAAAAGCAGCAACCCGACGAGTGTCGATCACCCTCGATATGTAGTCGTATTCAAGAAAGTCAGGGTTCCTGGCGATCATAATCTATTAGCTGACAGAGAACTTTGAGATGGATTCAGCCTAGAGTGAGTCTCAGTGACTAGTGTATATACACTACCACACAGGCATATTTTTTTTGCGGAACTGATAAGTTATAATTTTATATATATTTTTTTAAATTTTTGAAACATACATCAGAAATGTTCTGATAACTATTGTTATGAGAAAAATGATCAGAGTGACAGTAACTCAGTGACTCAGTGAGGAACCCTAAGAGGTTAACCTCAAATCTTACCTCAAATATCAAATATTTGAGGTTGAAGCTCAAATCAAATCAAATATAATCAAATCAAACATGGTCACTATATATATATATATATATATATATATATAAAAGCTTTCATTTTTTTTTATTATTCATCTTCTAAAACTTTTTATAAAAGGCTTCAACTTAGACTTATTAACAAGTTGTTATAAACCGATGCATATACATATTATAAAAAAGATACATTGCATCTACTATTTATGATCCATTTCGAATATTCAAAACCTTACATAATCAGGCTTTTTATTTTTGCAACTAAAATATGTGAGTCAGTTGTATGACTCCCAAAATCAAACAAATTCGTGCACAATCAATTTTTTGCATCATTAGTCAACTTGTTGATCAAGAGACGCGAGTAACAACTTAAGCTGCCTTGAAGTAAGAATATTAAATTGAGATATCATCTGCGCAACAGATGAGAGAGAATGACATCAGGCGGCTCCCTGCCACAAGAACAGGGTCACTCCACACAGCAGGGTCACCCACAGGAACGCATCTGTCTCTCACACAATTTTCAGACTGACTTTCCTCAAGCTTCGACGGGGGAGAAGCGGTAGGAGGAGACGTAAGAGAAGAAGACGGGGAGGGAGAAGGAGCCTCATGAGAAAAGTCTGTACGGTCACTGTCAGACTCAAATCTTGTTCTTGTCCATGAGGCCTGCGTGAGGAAGAAAGCAGAAGAGAACAGAAACGCGAATAGAATGACAGAGAAGAAGAGCACACCGAGGCGAACGAGCAGAAAACCATACCAGAAAGTTCAGGAAAGGCATATCAACAGGGAAAAGCACAAGAGAAAAAAAGGGCGAAACGGAAGAGGACAGAAGAGAAGAGCTCACCAGAAATCAGAGCATGACAAAAGAGAAGGACATCAGATCTCAGACGAAGTTCGTCTGTCTCTCCAAGCATCTCTATCAAACCTTAACTGCATTTTGCTGAACGCATACTTCAATTCAGCCACTTATACTCACCACACAAATGAGTCGCTTTTGCCTCTCTCACCTCTCCCTCCCAGTTGACAGAGGGGCTGGCTGTGGCGGCATGACTGACCTTGACAACAAAATGTTCCACTGATTGCCCCCCGGTTCCCTTTTTTGGCATCACAATAGGAACGCAGGGGTCTTTTGTCCATACTCTCTCAAGAATGAAGGCAGGAGAAGGAGCGGAAGGAAATACGGGTCTGTTGGGCTTTTTAACCTCCCCTTTTTTTTTCATAGCAATATTCCCCCCTTCCTTCTCTTCTTCTTCATGCTGTTTCTCGGTCTGTTTGTCCTTACTCTCTCTCTCTCCGAAAGGGACAGACACAGACACAGACGGAGGCAGTAGCAGTCTGGGGAGGGACCTGAAGGCGAGGCTCGCTTCAGGCAAAGAACAAAGCCTGCTGCCTTCTTTCTCACATGCCTTCTGCGCGTTTTCAAAGGCTACAAATTCTGACGGCTGTGCGTTCTTCCCTTCTCTTTCCGATCCTCTATGTACATCGAACCTCTTTGCGCAAAGCCTCCCCTTCCCCTCTGCTTCTTCTTCCTCTTCCATGAGTGTCCATCCTTCTTGTTTCTGCATCAACTCGATGCATCTCTTTTCGCTCAACCTCGACGACCTTTTTTGACTTCTTTCAATTGTTCTTCCACCTTCTCGTTCATCTGATGTGTTTTGTTCTGGGGGCAGGATCAGATTCACATGATGATGATGATGATGATGCAGGGTTTCTACATTCCAACAGTCTGCACAACATCGAAAACTCGCAACCATTTGCACAGGCGAAACGACCTTCTCGACTTGACCCTGCTGCTGTGTCGTGTTTCTACCTGGAGACCTTGGGAGAGACGGGGGGGGCCCGTCTGCAATGATTTTAATTTTGTGTCTCTGCGAACGGAGAGAGGGAGACAGAGAGACAATCGAGGAGGGGGCCTCTAAGGAGAAATCAATCCGGTCGGGAACGCACGCACTCCTCTCCTCTACTGCAGAGAAGTCGGAAGAGGAACTATAAGCAGAAGGAACACCAGGAGCCACAACGACTACCCACGAAGGGTGCGTTTTTCCTTCACCTTCTTTGCTGAAGACCCGGTTGGTGCTTCCATTTTCAGCATCTGAACATGTGGTGGAGGTCCACAGTGCGAGGGTGTGAGCTGAAGCGGATCGGGTGTCCCCACTCGGAGGCGACTGCAGGGTCTCCTCCAGGGAGCAGAGACGCGCACCGACACTGGCACAGCGACGCGACGCCTCTTTCAGAGTGTCCACCTGGAACTGCTGGGGGAAAGGGGAAGAGAGACGCGGACCCGGAAGAGGAAGAGGGGATGCCTGGGTGCAGGCGCACAAACCTTCAGGGCCGTTGATCGTCGGAGACCACCCATGCTCATCACAAGTGAGGAAGGAGTGTTGGTGGGATGGCAGCAGGGAAGTTTCCTCTTCCTCCTCTTCCAGGCTGCCCTTATTGCTTTCCCTTTTACTTCTTGAGCCTGTCACTGCCTCCCCCCTCCACAGTCCCATCCGCCTTCCCGCTTCTGCTACAGCCTGCAGCCTTCTGTGCTCAACTTCAATCGTCCTTTTGGTTTTCGTTTTTTGTCCCTCGAGAACCGTCTCCCCTCCTCTCTCTTTTCCTTTTGGTCTCCTCTCAGACCCCTGCTGTCGAGACCCCCCCTTTGAGGCGGACGTCCCCCCTTCGACTCCTTTGAGCAGTCGGGCCCCGGCAGAGCAGAGACGCGAGTCCCGAGGGAGACTCAGAACGCAGCCTTGGAGGTTGTCGGCTGCTTGTGAGCAGAGAGACAAGAGAGAAAAGCGGCAAAGAAGAAATTGTTGTGACTTTTCAAGCACTCAAAGATGCATGTCCGTACGGGTTGCTTGAAGGGCGTTTGGATGAAAGAAGACCGGAGGAAGACAAATAAATCTGCTGACAGCAGTCATGCAGTCATCTGACTGACGAAGTTAGGACAGGAGAAGAAAGTGAAGCGGAAAGAAAGAAAGAAACCAGCTCGATCGATCAGTTCTATTGCATGGACGCAGTACCCGCAGCCAACGAACCCCCCCCGTTGCATGGACGCAGTACCCGCAGCCAACGAACCCCCCCCTTTGCATGGAGGGAGGGGGATGTTTATTCTCTTTGCCGGGAGGAAAATGGATGTCATCCTTTCGTTAATTCTCCGAAGCCACTCATTCGTTTGTTTCACTATACTCAGCCAGGGTCGCTTATCTACACGAAGACTACACACACGGAAGCGCTTGGAGTCGCAAAGAGGGAGGCACATTGGCAGACAGGGGGAGTTCATCTACGAAAGAAAGCACGTATGTGTGTGTGTGTGTGTGTGTTTGTGTGTGTGTGTGTGTGTGTGTGTTTGTGTGTGTGTGTGTGTGTTTGTGTGTGTGTGTGTGTGTGTGTGTGTGTGTGTGTGTGTGTGTGTGTGTTTGTGTGTGTGTGTGTGTTTGTGTGTGTGTGTGTTTGTGTGTGTGTGTGTGTGTGTGTGTGTGCATGGATGCATGCAAGCATCAGATAGATCTCTTTGATCGACGCTCATCTTCCAACAATAATCTCTTTGAGCACATGCCTGGCGAAGAATGCTGACTGCAAATTGAAGGAAATTAAGGCGAACGGATGGATGAAGCAAGCAAGAAGAAGAAGAAGAAGAAGAAGAAGAGACCGTAGACAGACCAACCTGGGGCCTCCAGCACGCACGGCCTGTTCCTTCGAAGCACCGGCTGCAGACAGCACTCTAGTGGTCCAGGTGGGGCTGTGTGGCATCCTGGCTGTCCGCAGAGGTCTCCGCAGGAAGCGGGGCAGCAGATGGATCTGGTGGACTCTTTGCTTGGGGGCTCAGAGAAGAAGAAAGAGCCTCGAAGTAGGACCTCGCAAACTGCTTTCTCCTTCTCCTGGTCACATTTCATTTCTGTACTCTCTCCTTTCTGCCCGTCGTCCTGCAGTGTTCTCCCTCGCCCTTGTTCTTTGTCATTCTGGCCGTATTCGTTCTTCTCCTTGTCTGTACTTCCGGTAGCCGGAGAGGAATTTGGCTTTTGCCCCTTTCTCGACGATGGGGAGGACGGAGGGCGCAGAGGAAGCAGGGGAGGGTCGGGCTTGGGCAGAGATGAAAGAGAGTGGGAGAGGGAACGGGGCAATGCATCTTCCTCCTCATTGTTCCTTCGTGTCCCTTCTTTTTCTTCTTTCATTTCCCCTTCTCCTCCCAGACGGTGCTGATGAGGAATAACGGCAGGAGACGCAAAGCGATGGAAAGGACACGCAGGCCAGTGGTCGTGCAAGTCTGGCACCAAGCAGGGGGCCTCGTCTGCATTCAATCAGTCAGTCAATCATTCAATCAACCATTCAATCAATCAATCAATCAATCAGTCAGTCAATCAGTCAGTCAGTCAGTCGGTCGGTCAGTCAGTCAGTCAGTCGGTCGGTCAGTCAGTCAGTCAGTCGGTCGGTCGGTCGGTCGGTCGGTCAGTCAGTCAGTCAGTCAGTCAGTCAGTCGGTCGGTCAGTCAGTCAGTCAGTCAGTCAGCCAGCCGGTCGGTCGGTCGGTCAGTCAGTCAGTCAGTCAGTCGGTCGGTCAGTCAGTTTGTCAGTCAGTCAGTCTGTCAGTCAGTCAGTCAGTCAGTCAGTCGGTCGGTCGGTCAGTCAGTCAGTCAGTCAGTCAGTCAGTCGGTCAGTCAGTCAGTCAGTCAGTCAGTCGGTCGGTCAGTCAGTCAGTCAGTCAGTCGATCGGTCAGTCAGTCAGTCAGTCGGTCGGTCAGTCGGTCAGTCAGTCAGTCAGTCAGTCAGTCAGTCGGTCAGTCAGTCAGTCAGTCAGTCGGTCGGTCAGTCAGTCAGTCAGTCAGTCGATCGGTCAGTCAGTCAGTCGGTCAGTCAGTCGGTCAGTCAGTCAGTCAGTCAGTCAGTCAGTCAGTCTTTTAGTTGGCTAGTGCAACAACAAGATCTAGAGGGATACTGATGCGTCAAATCATGGGAAGATGGCGAACTCCTGGTAGACTTCATATGTTCGGCTGCATATAAGGAACCGGCTGATTTACCCAATTACCCACCTACCCTTTTCAAAGAGACACCGCTGATGGTCTGCTTTTTCGAGTTCGTCCAGCCAGCACCCCTCCTCCCCACTCTCACAGTCTCTGTCTGCACACACTGATGGTTCCCCATCTCCATCCCCACCAGTGCTGCAGCACACGCCACCTGCGGCTGCATAAACTCCGCCCACGACATCCTCACAGAGGGACCTGCGGGAGTCCTCTGTGCAGTCGTGCATTGCACGCAGCAGGGACAGCTGGCGGCGGTGAGTACCTCGGGGGTCCGATGTGCCGGCAGAAGAAAGGGGAGGGGGAACGGACGAGTCGCCTGTCTTCCCTTTCTGCTTCTCAACAGAAGGAGGAGGAGGAGGGGGAGGAGGAGGGAGGTCTCCGTCAGAGATTGTGCTTTCGCTCTCCGGTCCCCTCATCAGAGAGCGGACGTGCTCCGTGGCGGCCATCCACCGGAGGGCTGACAGAAACCGCGCGCAGATAAGAGACTCAGGCCAGAATGCACAGGGGGGACCACCTGCACACACGCACACGCACTCACACACATGCACACACACACCCGGCATATACATGTACACATGCATCCACACACACTCACAGACAAATGGGCGGAAGGGCGGACAGAATGACACGACGGAATGCCCGTATCATATCGTGGTTCTTCTCTGGACCGACAAGCAGACGCACAGGAAAACACGCAGACACCAGGCAGACAAAGCAGGAAGCAAGAGGACGGATGGATAAGCCACACTGGAGGCAGAAAGGCCCGACAATTGGCGGAAATAAAGCCCAGGTACCTGTATGGGATCCGCACATGGGTACGTTGACTTCGATTTCTTCCTGTATGGATTCATTTTTATACGTACATACATACATACATACATACATACATGCATTTTCATATATACATAATGAATCCATTTCATACATGCACAATGAATCCATACATACACCCACCTGTATGGGATCCGCACATGGGTCCGTTGACTGCGATTTCTTCCTGTCGGTCCTCCGCCTTGGAGGACGGGGAGAGGGGCAGACACACCGCGAAGGGGTCTGCCACGTTGGGGTCTGGAATGTGCCACCCTGGCTTGAATCTGCCTCCCAGAATGTGGGTGCAGATGATTTCGAGGTCCCTGTCCCAACATTCTTGAGGCCTCACTCGGGTCTTGTGGTGGTCGTAGAACACCCGGGCGGCGACGGCCTGAAGGAGGCGTTCGTGGCGCTCTGCATCATCTGGCCAGACGGAGAGACAGACAGACAGACAGACAGACAGACAGACAGAAGTCATGCATCATTCGTGAGCGTACGTGCACGTTGCCTCATTTGAGCTGCATGTTTTTTTTTATGTGAAACTCAAGGATGGGCCTGGCGGTTCGTTCCCCCCTGGTGCTCATGAGGGAAAAATGGAACCACGATACTTCTACCTGCCCACAAGTTGCATCTATTCAAACTGAATGAAATTGCATGCCCTCTTTCGCTGTCTATTCTGCTTGACTGACCGCTCTTGTTTTCCTCCCGATCTGGCCGAGAAACGATGGCGAAAGGAGGCAGCGCATCTCTCAGGAAGTCTGAGTCGATCCCAGAGGGAGATCGGAACGCGTACGCAAAGGGGGGGAGCCCAGCTGCAGGTGCATCAAACAAAATTCTCAAGATGCAGAATGAGCGACAGAGGCGTGGCAGCACAACGTACGCTGTGGGTGCATCCGTTTTTCCTTCCCAGTTTGAGCATGAATAGAAGACGATGCAGGAGCATGAATAGAAGACGATGCAGGAGCATGAATAGAAGACGATGCAGGAGCATGAATAGAAGACGATGCAGGAGCTCAGTGTCCCCTTGTGGACAAGAGAACCACCACTTGCAAACAACCGTCGACACCACGTTTACTCCATTAAACAACAGTACTTTCAAGAAGACCAAGGAGGAGAGTCAGAGAAGTCAGGCTGTGGTAGAAGAATTTCGGAGACCTGAGTACACGATATCCCCGTTATAGCGTCTGAGAAAATCAAGCTGTCCCAAAACGCTCCACTTTCCGAATAGACACGCAACAACAGCATGGAAGAGAACTCACCTGTTTCATTGCTCTCATACCGCACCTCTTCTCTGAATCCGGTCACGCCGACAGAAACGAGGAAACCCCACAGGAGCAGCGAAAGCAATAGAGAGTCTTGTGAGAAGGCAGACATACGGGTTTTGCTTCTTTTAACTCAGAAGGGCACCTCGACAAGCTGCTGCGTCTGTTTTCGCGACCCGTATGATTCTGCTGAGTCGTGAACACTGCTTTAGTGTTGCTTGAATGACATTTTCACCCCCACCACCGATCACAGGACACTTATGAAGCCAGAAGAGCGAAGCAAACTTTCTGATGGCAATCAGTTGCGATAAAATGAGGGAAAAACGATCAGGGCCACGCTGCTGAGAATGACTCTGACACGTGTTGTTGTTACCAAATCTCCCAGTGCATGCATGCATTGTCACCGGCCCGCGGGCCCGCGCGGCGCGCCCGCCGCGGTCGCGCGGTCGCGTACGGGGCCGGGCCGCGAGGGCGACTCTCATGCAGTACCATGCAAGCCGATTAATTGCACGCCCTAGATCCGGCCACCGATCGAGAGCTATTGCGAGTAAGCTCCAAAATTAACTTCTGCATGATGAGTCAAGCAGTATAGCTGTAGCGCCAGATGATCCCAAATTCCACTGAGTAGTCCGGCAGGACCCTTGGTGGACAGATTCTTTAGCTTTTATCAGGAGTTCAACGGTTGCTCTTAATCGGGTCTTTTGTGCAACAGGTACTACCACCTGTGGTGCAGCCCTCTGAACACAAGAACCGAGAAAAGAGAAATGGCGAATCTCTTCCGTAACTGTGCAGCCATCAGTGGCGTGGTTCTTGAGTTTATTTTGATCTTCTACATTTGCGGCTTCTTCTGGGATGACTTCCTTCGAAGCAGAGACGTTGGAAGAGCTGCCATCATGGGATTGTGCATCTCAGTCGTTCTCGTACTTGCTGATGGAGCCTGCTTGTGTAATGCAGACAGACAGGTCAGTCCGTTTGATCTGGCTATCGAAATGATCGGCTCCAGGATGCTCGAACAGTTACGCATATGAAATATAGTTAATGCAATCAAGGTCAGTCATTCTTTTCTTTCCAGTATTCGGTTCTGCGTCCATGTGCCCACACACTCACACGCCCTCTGCATATCTGCAGGAGAAAGCTTACAAGAAGCATATGAGAAAGTTTGGTTTGGTTGCTCTATCGAGGAGGGACCCTTGTTCGTGGATGTGCATACATACCTCAATTTAGAAATGAATCGGAGAGAAATGTATATATGCTGGAACATATCTATGAATATGAATGCAGAAGAGCCCCTTTCTGTTCATGGCGACCAGTGGCGTCTGCGCGGCTTTCAACGTCCTCGGTGTTTTCTTTTGTAAGTCTTTGATCATGCCAAGCTAGGAGAAGGTGAAAGAAAGCAGCTAAAATGACAGAAGACCCGAAGATGACACAAGCTTGGATTGTGTGGTGCCAGGAACAGAGCGAGAAAGAAGAGAAACACAAAAACTGGCAGGAAGAGAGCAGCGGAGAAAGAAGAAAACGGCAAAAAGATGCCGCGGTGCTGCGATAAGAAAAAACCGAGCCCTCAAGATATAGGAACACAAAAAAAGGTGGAGAGGTGTACTGGCTCCGCAAAAGCAGGGAGGGAAGGCGGAGAAGAAAATTGTACTCAGATGGTTGTGAGACATCGGGTGGCTGGGGGGATGACAGCAAGAAGAGGGTTGAGCAAAAAATGAAGGAAGAAAGGAAGGAAGGAAGGAAGAAAGGAAGAAAGGAAGAAAGGAAGGAAGAAAGGAAGAAAGGAAGGAAGAAAGGAAGAAAGGAAGGAAGCAAGGATAGAAGGAAAGAAGGAAGGAAGGAAGGATAGAAGGAAGAAAGGAAGAAAGGAAGCAAGCATAGAAGGAAGAAAGGAAGGTAGGAAGAAAGGAAGAAAGGGAGGGAGGAAGTAAGGAAGCAAGGATAGAAGGAAGAAAAGAAGGTAGGAAGAAAGGAAGGGAGGAAGGAAGGAAGCAAGGATAGAAGGAAGAAAGGAAGGTAGGAAGAGAGCAATGAAGGAAGGAGAAGGAGAGGCGCGCACGAAAGACAGGAAAGGAAGAGTTTAAAAGACGGCCATGTTCTTTCCTGCACAGTTCTGTTATTCTGTTTGTTTCTTTTCTGCCTCACACAACCCCCCCAACCCCGCCCCCCTTCATTTGTTCTCTCTTCCTCTCCCCCCCCCCGGTTCTCATTCACGTCTGTCCACTTTCCTGAGTACCAATATATACATGGCCTGGTCATTTCATTTGTGAACGAATGAATGCAGCCATCTACCCTCTGGTTCTCCTCTGGAACGAAGTGAGCTACTACAACGACCCGTCTTGCAAAGACAACACTGCTTTCTGCAAGGTCGGTACGTCGGTAGATAGAACGACTGAGTGGGTATTCATTCTGTCGTGCATGGTTGCGACAGACCTCATTTCGTCAGTCAGTCAGTCAGTGAGTCAGTGAGGCAGGCAGGCAGGCAAGCAAGCATGCAGGCAGGCAGACTCTCTCTGCATGGCTACCCGAGAGAGGCCGGTTTGGGAAAGCAGAGAACGCGCACATGCGAGAGAGAGAGTTGTGCGTCTAAATTTCTTTCACCACATGCTGGAGCGTGTGAGCATCACCGGACAGACAGAAGAAAAAGGAAGGCGACTTCCTTCCTTCCGCCACAGGAGGACTTGGGTGGGCTGTTCTCTCTCCCTCCATGCGGATCTAGATCGCTAGCTTCCTTCACGTGGCACGCTCACCGGACACATGAACAGCGGAACTCCGGGGGAGTTTTCCATTCCCGTTTCTTTATGTGTTTGTCTTTTTGTTCTTTCTTCCTTCCTTCCTTCCTTCCTTCCTTCCTTCTGCTGGCTGCTTGATTGCAGGAAGAGTTGTCGTCTGACGCCAACATCTTCGACGCCGGAAGGAACAGAAGACGTCTGCTGCTGAGGGGCGGCGTTTCCGCTTCTGCATCGCCAGTGGGGGCGTCTCTCAGATTTCTTGACGTGGGTCTCGATCTGTTGGTGGTCTGGGGGGGGGGGCATGAGGTGTGACAAAATACAACGAAGGAATCAAGTTGCTTCTGAGCGCTCGCTGTGTTTGACACGTATAGTTTGGTTCAGCTACGCTCCATCCCTTGCTTGGAGTTTTTGCTTTTTGGCTGGTGGGCAGTAAGAAGACCTGAGGTGCAAACTCGCATCTCGAGCACCGCCTGAAAACAGAAAAACAACAAGAGACTCGAACAAATTTTTGGAGAGCGATGAATTCACGCATGCATGCATGTCCGCGTAAAGGTATTGGTTGTTTTGGAGGACCAGCTGGGTTTATGGGGTTGTATGGGGGGCGTGGAGGAAGACAGCACGCAGGTAAGACAGAAAACAAGCTGGAGTGCATTTTTCTACCGATGTTTCTATACAAAAATATTGTGACTGAATCAGATTCTTGTCAAGCCCCGGAGAGTCACATACGTACACAAGCAGCACTCTATCGGTCGGTCAATCACGACGCACGCACGCACGCATGACCGATCGGCCGAGCGATCAAATGAATGATCGACCGAGTAAGTGAATGAGTGAATGAATGAATGAATGAATGAATGATCGACCGAGTAAGTGAATGAGTGAATGAATGAATGATCGACCGAGTAAGTGAAGGAGTGAATGAATGAATGATCGACCGAGTAAGTGAAGGAGTGAATGAATGAATGATCGACCGAGTAAGTGAAGGAGTGAATGAATGAATGAATGAATGAATGAATGCAGGAGGAAGAAGAGTTCAGAAACGCCTGCCTGAGGGCCTGCCAGGATAAGGGAGGAGATGCACTTCTTCTCTTTATTCTGTCGTCAGTCTTTCTGTCGGACTTTCTTTCTGCACTTCTGTCTGTCTGTCTGTCTGTCTTTTTTTCTACCTTTTCATCAGTCTGTATGTCTTTGTATCTTTCTGTCAGTCCGCCTGGCTGTCCAATTTCCGACAGGCAGGCCTCTGACCGTTCTCTCTCTCTCTCTCTCGGCCTATCGGTCTGAACGAACGAACCTGATCGACTCTCACTTCCTTGCATGCACAAAGGGTCTAAGGTTTCTGACTGTGGTTGGATCGTCGACTCTGCCTCCCTCCTTTCGTGCAGAGTCGTGTGGGACGCTCTTCGCATCACCATCGCCATTGTCATGGCTCGGATGGCAGGACGTGACCAGAAAGGTGCGTGCATCTCTGTGCTGGTGTGTGAGGGTGTGGTTGGGTGAGAGAGGGAGAGGAGGAGAGAGAGACTGAGAGAGAGAGGGACTGCATGTGAAGGTGTGGGGTTGTATGCGTATCTCTATGGAATTGCGACCTGTCTGCTTGCCTGCCTGCCTGTCTTCCAGTGTGTCCAGTCGACGAGACGATTAAACACCCACCCACCCCTCTTGATTGTCCTGTCTGTCTGTCCCCTTCCTGCAGGACAACAAATTCGAAAGCGGGAGGAGCGAGACAAGGAGCTGAGAAGTGAGTCGTCAGTGGATCGATCCTGAAGTCGCACAGTCACGCCTCCATCAAACATGAACGAACAACATCCATCGCACAACACCCATGCATTGAGGGAAGGAAGGAAGGATCGACGATCGAAGAAAACAAGCCGCCCTTAATCAACCTACATTCTTTCCACAAATACATGCTCGCTGTATCTTTCTCGTCTCGCTCTGGCCCTCCGGTTCTGGCTCTTCTACTCAAGTATTGAATTGATCGTCCTGCCCAAATTGCATGTCAGAGAAAATCAAGGAGTAACTGCATGGATGCATGCATGGATGGGTGGGTGGGTGGGCGCATGCAGAGCACAAAGCCGGAGGGGAGGCCTACGCAAAGTACAAAGACGAGTACAACACCGGGACAGAGGACAGGTGCGTACGTTTGGTTTTTTGGAGTACATCTGCACTGTTCATGCATGTCTATTCATCTATCGATCTATTTCTCTGTCAATCTGTCAATCTGTTTTTCCGTCTAGCGGTCTGATTATGGGCCTCTATCCATCTGTGTATCTGCGGCTGCGTATTTTTTAGTCTGTGGAGCTATGAATCCCTCTCTTCCACTCTTTTCTGTCTCTGTCTCCCTCTGTGCGGAATCGAATGAGAGGCGTGTGCCTCTTTCTGCTTTCTGTCATTTGCGGTGGACCAACTGCCGACGAAGGGACCTTCCCCCCTTTTTTCTCTCCCTAGTTCTCCCCCAACCTTTCTCTTGCTCGTTCTCTCCCCATACAGTTGCACATCATTCAATCGATCGTTGCAATGTGCCCCCAACCCTCCGCAGGTACATCCAGCCCCTTCCAGTGACACCTCCGCCCAACCCGAGGGCTACCCACATCGTCATCGACACAGGAGGTGGCCAAGGCGCAGGCCAGCCCTACCCCAGTGCTCCCTATCCGCATCCCGCAGGAGCACAAGGTGGCCGCTCGATCATCATTCAGACGGGGGCGGCAGACCAGCCTCCAGCTGCCGCAGGGGGGCATTACCCGCCCGCCGCCTACAACCACAACCAGCCCCAGCCCTATGGCAACCACGCTAGCACCTTCACGGCCTACCCAAGCACAACACCGGGACCCGCACCCCCTGCCTATGGAGGTCCCCCCGCCGCCACCAAGGGACCCACAGGCCAGGCGTATGAGGGTGACGATTTCTCAGAAGATGAGGACGAGGTCTGTGTGTCCTTCCTTCTTTCTGTCTTTTTGTTCGTCCGCGTCTGTACCTCTCTCTTGTCTATCTGCACCTCTCTTTGTCTGCATGCATTTAACAATGTGCGCATTTCATGTCGGACGATCGCCCGGTTGTCCGTCACTCGACAGTAATTGTATTCCTGATTCATCGACACACGTCTCGATCAGGTCTTGTTGAGTGTCTTTCTTGCGCCGTTTCTCCCCTCTCCTTTCTGCACTCCGACTGAGTGATGGGCTTTGAGACGAAGAAAGCAGCTTGACGACAGTCAGATAGTATGGTCTCTCTTTCTACCCACATGCAGAGATCTGTCTTTCTTCCTCTTTTTTTTTTTCTTTTTGTGTTTGCACGGTCCCCATACTCTGCAGATCTCTGCTTCTGCTTTTAGTTTCCTCCCGGCCCTCCCTCACAGTGGCGGGTAACCCAATCCATCGACTCCCTTGTATATCTGTCTGCATTTGCTTCTGTATATGCATTTGCTTTTCCTTTCGTGTCTTTTGCTTGCAGGTGTGGGTGAACGACGGGCATGACGACATCACCGAGACCGGCACTGTCGCGGGGTCTGGCTGGTTCTCCTCCGGCTACGGGGCGGGGGGAGGCAGGCGGTCCACTGGAGGGGGGGGGCAGCGTGCGAGCAGATTCGGGGGGAAGAAACACAGCAGCGTGGGAGCAGGCAGTGCCGCGGGACGGAAGAAGCAGTCGCGAGTGTCCTTTGCAGCCAGCTCGGGGGGTAGGGGAAGTGTCAGGAAATCCTTCTATGACTGGTGAAGAGGAGTGATGAGGGAGTAAGATTTCTCCATCGATCATTTCAGGAGAATATGAATGACTCATGATGCATTTTCCTACCATCATCATGCATGCATGCCGGTAGTTAATTCAAACAAAGACGAGGGATCCTGGCAAGAAAGATAAAAGTCATGCGGTCTGGTGGAATGCGTCAGCCGTCCCGGGGTCGTTTTCTCATTCATCTCCTTCCTTCGTTCTCTTGTCTTTTCATAATGCGTTTCCTTTCCAGGGCCTTGCTTTAAGTTCTCAACGGCTCAAACACGTGTCGCTCCTTCCTTTTCCCTCCAAATAAGACCTCCATTTTGTCACTGCATGGACCTAGCTTGAACGAACGAGTTTTTCTCGGTCTTTCTTTCTTCTCGGAATCCAAAAAGGAAAGCCGGTCGATCGATCGATGAAGAAAGACTCGTCCGTCCTTTCCCTCTAGGTCTCCCCTTCTCTGCATCTTAAAGCGTGCGTGCGTGTGCAAGCATGTGCGAGTATGTGCGACCTTTGATCCTTCACGCTTGCGAAAAGTATAGCGGAAATTCTACAAACAGATTGAGCAGCTCTGACCGCTCACCTGCTGCCAGTGTCATTTGCCCCTGCCCATCCGTTGGAAAGTTTGTAAAAAAAGAAAGAAGCGGCAAAAGGCCTAATCTCATTAATTCACAAAATCACTCTACAATTTTAGCTACAAGTCTCCAAGTCTTTAAACTTTTTCATCTGAACCCTAGCATCTAGCCTCGCATCAATCTATTATGTTGATGTTTTCTTTTAAGAAATAACGTATATGCCTGTTATTGTTTGAACCTAGGTTTGAATTAGATGCGGGGTTTTGTTTTAGTATAGTTTTACAAAGAAAAAACGCTAGAAAGGAAGGTTTATGAGGTTTAATTGCCTCCTAAACTTAGACCTAAACAAAAGAGGATATGGAAGGTGTAGGAGGGTGTTGATCTAGGTTTAGATCTAGATAGGTGTTGATTAAAAGGGTGGTGACAGACTCAGACAGAGGCCTAAGAGCTAGCCCAAGAGAGAACAGTAGCTAGTCGGAAAACGTTAAAAAGAGGGGGAGAAAGTATGGATCAAATGTGTAGTAGACAGTCCTTTGTAAACGCGCAATGATGGGTTTTGCATCGATATAAGCAAAAAACATAAAGATGCTACAACCTCTTCCATGCTAGATTAGTGCTAGATCAAGAGAAGAAGACGATGGATGAAAAGAAAACAGTTTGGTTGATGGTTCATCACTGGCATGGCTGCAAAATGAAAGAAATCATTCGAAAATAGAAATGTGGAAAGAGTTTTGGGCAACGTTTTTGGTATAAAGTTATATAGCATAAGTAGTAAAGCAGATCCTATGAGCCAGCATCAGTCATGCGCACACATGCCTTTCCACACGTAGAAGAGTGTGACAAAAAACATTCGTCTTCATATCCGAGTGATTTCGAGTGCAAGATGGCGCAAGATGGTCGTCGATTTTAAAAAAATATTTTTTTTACAAAAATAATAGAACCGAATTGTTGTAAGCGTTCACCACACGAGTTAGCATTTATAAGATTATGTGTTTATGGTTCTACTATGCTACTATGATCTATAATGCAGCTACAATACTGCTAGACGATATACATGGCATATATTACATACATGCATAGCTATCTAGATAGCCATAGATGCATAGTCTTGCTGTTTTTGCTTTAATTATTTCAAAAAGGTTTAGACTCAGCTACAGGCAAAGTTGGGGGCAAAGTTTGTGAATTAAAACTTTTTTTAGAGCTTTTTTGAATCAAGATTTGATTCAAGACTCGAAAGTCAAGACATGAAACCGAGAGACGTACGTCATTGAACGGTCATATTAATTGAATTTCATTTTGAATCATTCAACATTCAATTAATTCACAATTGCATGGGCGAGTCGGTCGAGCCCGACCACCGTGAGCAGAAGACGTAGCGGAAAACACATAATTGCTTGAACCTGCAGAAAGGTACTGTAATGCAGTGAACAGACTCCTTTCCCTTTCCCTGTGCCTTTCTTTTCTTCATTCCGTGAATTAAGGAAATTGGTTGTCGCAGAGAATCAACGTCACGTTGCCAACATCCGGTTTCAGAATCAGATTGAAGCTGGGCCCGAGTTCGAATCCGGAGACCGGGAAGGAGGCCGAGTCCCAATCGACAATGATGCACCTGTCCCGGCCACTGCCTGTCTCGACTTCCTCAAAGGCACTCCCTCCATCTGCAGTCTGGCACCGTGCGAGCACAGTGGCCGCATCGTCTCCACTTGGAGGCTCAAAATCGAAAAACCCGAAAGTCCCGTTTGGACAGATCACGTTGCCGTCCTCGATCAGCAGCTCTAACCCGTTCTCTGGGCTGAAGACGTTCTGAATCGATTCTTCTAGAGTTGGCTCTGGAACGTCGCAGAATATTTCAGAGATCGTCCCCACTCCCGTGAGGATCAGCGCTTGTCCGTTCGCGCTGAGTTCGAAGGCAGACACCAGAAGGGCGTTTGAGGCCCAATCGATGAAGCACTTGTCGAACCCGTCTCCGGCCTCTGCTGAGGTGAAGGGAGGGGAGCTCGCCTTGCACCGAGCTAAAATCGTTGCCTCATCGTCCCCACTCTCTGGAACGATCGTGACCCCCCCGGGAAAGGACCCCGAGGAGGGAAGGGGGACAGACGACACGCAGGTGATCGCTCCTGCCATCACACGGAGCATCGCCAGGTTCAGATTGACGAATTTTGCTTCGATGGCCTCTTCAACTGAGTCGAAGATAATCGGCTCCTCTGGTTCCGTCTCCGTCTCGTTCCCCTTTCTTTCATTCTTCCCCTTTGTCTTCTTTGCTTCCGACTTCTCCTTGTCCTTCAGATCGAATCCCTTGAACAACCCATCGAAGGTCAGAAGGTGCACCCCGAACTTTTTGGGGTCAACAGCATCAACGTCAACGTCGGTGTCGTTCTCTTTCTTGGAGAAGAAGTCACCAAGACCTGGCAGCTGGTCAAGCTTGAAGCTGTCCAAGCCAAAGGAGGGGAAGGAGAAGCCAGAAGAGAGCACAGCAGAGCTGGCGACGAACACAAGCACAGCGACGCCTCTCATTGCGGGCAGACAGATATCCACAGATGTGTGCGCGCGTTAATGCCTGTATATAATTTATGGATGGATTTTCACTGAATTTGTAAAGCAAACAGATTGTAATTCGTCTGGACTGGTTTCCTTTCTCTCAAGGCTGGCTTTCAAGTTCTGAAGCGGTGTCAAAGGGACCGCTTCGTTCTCTCATTGAAGCCTCTATATTATATATATATATATATATATATATATATAGCTGTCAGGCAACTTTGTTGTCGCATCGTCTGACCTTAATTTGTGTGCTGCATGCAATGCATACATGTAAGGAATTGCGCAATAAATTAAGGTGGCCCGGAAAGCGTAGCTGAGGGCCGGGCACTTACAAAGAGTTGAGGTGCATGGCAGCATGTCGCGAATCTACGATTGAAAACTCGAAAACTCTGACGCACGCAGATGCATGTCCCGCAAATAGAACTGAGCGGGCACTTAACACAACATAACTGGGGGTCAGAACTAGTCAGAACAAAGTTAATTCCGCTTTCCAGGCCATTTGCACGGGGTGCGTCAGATCATATGTTCTCTTTAGTGTTTCTCTGGCCGGTCCTATGTGTATGCAAAGAATTAACTATACTACGATTCAACGTATTTATCTGTACCAGTTAGTAACGGTTTTGTACTTCTGCCACACTAAAAGCTATACTCAACCTCGCTGACTACTCAGCCGACTCAGACTTGGTCTGGACATGTAATACCACTGAAATACAGAGAACAGTATTTTAAAGTAGTTCGGTCACCATACACTGGCAGCTAGTGTCACGACGTATTATAAGTGTGTATACTATGCAAAGTACGTTTATAAAGATTTAGATTTGTTGGACATACAAGTCAAAATGAAACATGAAGACTACTTTCGCAGTAGAGAAGAGGAGCTCTCATTGGCAAGAGAATCATTGGTAAGAATATGCAAAAATAAGTAAAAGAGTAATTAAAGTGATTACAGTTTTGTTCAGCATACCATATACATGCATATTTTATATTTTAGGCGTGCAATCACTTTTTGTCTAGCCTTTAAATTTGAAATATTCAATGTTACCTAGAATAGGTAATACTTAACAACAGTAATTAACAATTATAGAAGTTCAGCTAACGATATAACTAGCGATATAATTAATAATAACATATGTTTAATTTTCATTTTCTGTAATATTGAATTTTCAAGTTTTAACATTGAAAAAGAAAAACGGGATCCTTAATTATTCTTTAAGAATTCTAAACTGTAAGGCCTTGGTGGCCCAAAAACGTACTAGGCAAAATATCAATTTGGAGCTTACTACTGGGCCATGACACACATGCAGCGTTTGGGCTTGATACAAGCCGCTTTTGCGTTGCTCCTGTCCTGAGCATACGTTTTCTTCAGGCTAGGTTGATGGATGAAAACGGACTTTTTCTCATGCTCGTACGGCTCTTCCTTCTGTCCCTTCCACCAGTCTGAGAGGGGAGCAGCAAAGCCCTCAGGCCGCGGCGCCCAGCAAGAAGGAGTGAGTCCACCACCGGAAAACAGAGGTACGAGAGCACCACAGAGAAGAGAGTTGCAAAGAGACAGACCAGATGCAACGAGGGAGACGAAAGAGGCGCAACACCCACGAGAACCAGAGCAGTCACCCCCATGCCGACACCTCCTGCAAAGAGTCCCGCCGTTACGACGGCGGCCCTTTTATTCTGTCGCCCCCTTGGCTGCAAGTAGAGGGAACTTCTAGGGCCCGCCAGTCTCCCGCCTGCCCCCCCGCCTACCCGAAAGTTTGTCCCCCTTCTTCCAATTCCTCCCCCCTCCCCCCCCATGTTCGGCCTGGGAGTACACCGAAGGGACGCATTGCTGACTTTTGCACCCCCCCACCCCACCAGAGAGCTCAGGGAGCCCACCGCTGCCCATCCCAGGATTGCTCCATCCACGAGAAACGAAAAGACCGCACACATCTGCAATGGAAAAGCAAGCCAGGCAAGCACGCAGGCAGGCAGAAGGGTTTTTGAAACACTTGCCGGCGACTCACTTCACAGACACGAATTCCCGCCGCCCTGTTCTGGCTGCAGGGACTGCATGGTGGATTTTGTGTGCTCTGATTTAATTTGCTTTGATTTGAAGCATGAAGAATCAATTCTCCCAAACCGACAAAACTCTACCCCCTCCTCTAGCCGTGAGTAGGCCTTTCCCTTTCCCTCTCCCTTCCCCCTCGAGGGCCAGCCAACTCTCTCTGCCAAACACAAAGTGCAAGTGACTGTCACGGACCCTTTCAGAAAGACCCGGAAAGACAAATAAATTTAGGCATGCAGACCATCTCAAGTAGGGAAAAGTGACGCCTATAGAGCCAACCAAAAAGGGGCAGAGAGAGGGGGGCGTCATTCATGCACCCATGCAGATCGAGAGAGAGAAATGGGGCGGGAGGGAGAAGGCAATTAAGAGAGAAAGAGACGGACTGACTGACTGACCAGGAGAGTGAGGCCTTGCTGAAAGAAGAATACATGCACTGACCAGGAGAGTGAGGTTTTGCTGAAAAAAGAAGACTGCCGCCTTCTCTGTCAGACTCAGTTTCGAGAAAGGGAACAAAAAGAGTCCAGGGACAGGCAGGGCCTTCGTGAGGTCACGCCGCCAGAGTCGGAGACAGGAACGCAGAGATGCCAGGTGACTCGGAGAGGTGCCTTGTTGGATGGACCGCCGCCTGCAGTCATCGTTCGTGGATTCATTCATTCATTCATTCATTCATTCATTCTTTCGTTTGTTAATTCTTTCGTTTGTTCATTCTTTCGTTTGTTTGATTCTTTGTTTAAAGCATTGGGGGCAGTTTCCTTTCCTTGCTTGGTTGAATGAAATTAAAAATTTCTTCTCTCATTTTTCTTTCTTTCGTTCTTTCTTTCTTTCCTTTTTTTTCTTTTCTTTCTTTCTTTCTTTCTTTCTTTCCTTCCTTCCTTCCTTCCTTCCTTTGTTTCTTTCTTTCTTTCTTTCTTTCACGTCGATCTCAATCCCGACAAACACCCACCCTGAGACAGAGAGAACGGCAGACAGCCATGCAGATTCTCTTCCTCTCAGTGTGTCGATTCACCAGGATAGCTTTGCGTTGTGCACACCTATCTTTTGTCGGACGTTCTTGCGGATTGTCGCCCTGTGTCCCGTGATAAGAAAAAACTTTTCTAGTGCCCGCCCTTCTAGACATCTCCTACAAAGTGGAAGAATTCAATGAAAACTCTACCTTCCGAGCTAGGCAACGAGAATTAAGGGGAAGTGGGAGAAGCAAGCCGAAAACACTTCCTTCTGTACAAATCAGAGCCACCAGACTGACTGGTCAATTGCAATTGCATATCAGAGTTCAGAAACACACAGCCCCGAGTGCCTCCCTGCCTGCCTGCCTGCCTGTCTGCCTGCCTTACCTTTTGTTCAGATTGTCCCCCAACGCCCCCCCTCCCGCCATGGCCACGGAGGCGCTCCTGGACAGCTCCAGGCGGAGGCCCTCCTCCTCCAGATCACTCGACAGAGAGCCCAGAGAGTCCGCAGACGCACTCGAAAGATCAGTCAACTGGCTCATCTGCACGGATGGATGCATGAAGGAATGAAGGAAGGAAGGAAGCCGTCAACAGACAGCCCCATGCATCACAGATAGATAAAGAAACGGACAGACAGAGGCAGGCAGGCAGGCCGGCAAGCAGACGGGCTTAAAAGAAGTCATATATTAATATGTATTGCTTAATGAGTCCCTCAATGGAGTTCTCAAAATATCTCTGCAAATCTCGCATGCTTTAAAGACGCTTGGTTGCACACATGCACACGCTAATTGGCTCATGTGCATCAATTAACGCATGTATATTTTCTGGAGGAAGCGCCAAGGAAGGGAGAAGGGACGCATCACCCAGGCAGGCAGGAAGGAAGGAGGCACCTGTCTAACGAAGGAAACGAGGAGGGCCTTCCAACCCTGCGATCCATTTCTCTCTCTCTCTCTCTCTCTCTCTCTCTGTGTGTGTATGTGTGTGCATAACCAATCTGTGTGAGTTTATCAGCATGTCTATCTGCACCATGCACTGACAGATATCTATGCCAACCAACCAACAAACGAACGAACGAAGGAACCAACCGAATGCATCATCGTTCCAAAGGAGTGCCGGCTGTGGTAGAGAGCAAAGCCCTCCGATTGTCTGGTCGCTGGGGATCTCTCCCTTCCCCCCGGTGACTCACATCTCTGCCATTGGTCGGCTTCATAGCCTGGCCTGGCAGTGTGTGCAGGATGTCGCGGCAAAATGGCAGTCGGATGCTCAAGTGATTCTCGCTGTTCCTGCTGTGAAGTCGGTGTCACACCTTCGGAGCTGCCATCTGAGTCTGTCAACGTGACTGAGCTCTCTCTTCTGACCGGGGGAGCCCCATGGACCCCCGTGTGCTCGGCCTGGAAAGTCTTTTTTCCCCCTCCTCCTACGTCTGCCCCCCCCTCTTCCTGGTCTCTCTCGGACCCGCCCCCATCCGAGAGACTTACGGATGTTCCCAAACTCCCAGCAGAACCCCCTTCTTCTCCTTCTTCCTGCCCCTCCTCCTCAGGCTCCTCCTCCCCATCCCCCCCGATTTCCTCGCCGTCAGAGAAAACCGCCGCGGCGTCCATACCAACCCCCTCCCGTGCCACTGCACCCGTACCACCCCGGGGGCCGCCTCCAAGTTCCGTACCCGACATGCGCATCGACATACTGCGCC
>JAHBMJ010000567.1:0-45119 GCA_018398765.1 Chromera velia | reverse complement strand
CACCGCCGCTCTGCGCCGCTCCTCCTTCCTCCTGAGCTCACACCCTGTCTACCCTTCTTCTTCCTGGACGCCTTCTCTTTTACAGCTCCCTATGTATCCCGCTCTTTCAAGTTGACATTCTCGTTCACCCCCAACCCCCAACCCAGTCCTGCCCTTCCGCATGCAAACCTTGATGCACCATATGCATTACCACAAGGAGCAGCAGTGCCACGCATCAGACAGTGTCACACAGACATTCACATAGAAAGCCTGCCTAGTGGAAGAACGAAGACAAGCGCCAGCAATAGAGCCAGCACCTGCTTCAATGACAGGAAGGATCCGAAACTGCAAGAAAACCAAGAGGCACACAAATCAGCTACAAAAAGACGTCTGGGCCAATCCCTCTCTAAGAAATCTGGATCGTTTGCTGACGTGGGCAGAAAATACAAAGAAGACGGGAGGGAAGAAATTAAGACAAGCCCCCTAGTACAATAGAACGAGAGCAAAATCTGCTGGTGAGCAAGCAAGAGAAAACTTGAAGGCGTTCCATAAAGAGAGAAAGATATATTTCTACTGCATGGTTGCCTGACAGATCTGGGGCATTGCTTTCAACCCTTTTCCCAAACAATATCCAGAACCCACCAGAGAAGCCTTAGGTTCTACAAAAACTCGATCCACCTCCCCGACAAAGCATAACTGGAGTCCCAAATCCTGCATACATACACGTGAGAAGGAGGGGAGAAAGTCCATGAGCATTCACCAGGGCACGTCTTTTCCTGACGCCTAGCCTGACACCGCATGATGCACTGCAACAACTTCACACAATCTGCAGATGGACAGAGACAGGACTGTATACTCAACAGAAGAGCTTAGAGATAAAGGCAGCTCCACCTGCCCGACAAAATACAAGAGGAGTTCCAAATCCTGCGTATACATACGCCAGAAGTAGAGAACAAAGCGCATCAACATTCAGCAAGTGGCATCCTTTTTTGACGTAATAACAACTTCATACAATCTGTATATCTGCAGATCAAGACGACCGGACTCACCGGAAGAGGGAGTCACCAAGGTAGTTCCCGCTCCCCGATAAAGCATAACAGAAGTTTCAACACACACGATCGAAGTAAGTACGAATAAGGGGATAAAGCGCATAAGCATTCAACAAGACGGATCTGATGCAATGACGACTTACACACACAGCCAATTAATGAAAAAAACACATGCAGGGCCCCGGCATGAAAAGCCGGATAATCGGTTCTGACGCGAGCAGCCATAATTAAGCGCACCGCGCCGCGGCCGGCGTGCGGCGTGCACATGGATCCTGCGCCGTGCGTGCCATGCAGGCAAATGAAATACATACAAAGGTCAGACTTCAGCATAAAGGTCGGTTTTTGTGCATAGGGACTTCGTCACGTATCTGATGCAAGCAAGCTTGCGAACGGCCCCGGAAAGCAAGAAAAATGAGAACTTCACGATTGACGCACGCCGGCCAGCCGATCGGGCGGTCGTGCCGACCTCCCCCCCCCACGGAAAAAGCCGCAGAACCCCCTTTCCCCCAAGAAAAAAGCCTGGGGATGCAGCCTGTCGCTTTTCGGGGCCACTGACGCACGTATACATGACGACGCAGGTTCATGCACGCTTGTTTGGACCATTTGAGGCGGGATCTTTCCGGGGCTTTTTTTTGGCGAAAGACACCGTGCATGCATGGGCTGGGGTATTGTTATTTTGTAAGTGCCCTCCGCTTCGCTTTCCGGGGCTAAAATCGGGTAATCGGGTCTGAAGTCCACCTGATGTACGCATATTTGGCGCACATTCAGCCTTTTAGGGCCGGGTTTTTGCCAAAAGACAGCGTACACGCACGTGGACTGGGGTATTTCTGTTTTCTAAGTGCCCCCCGCTTCGCTTTCCGGGGCCATCATGCCAGGCACGCATAATGTGATGCAGGATGCTACTTCCACAGGCTCCAGTGACATGCCGGGGCCCCGTAAAAAATCGTCTAGACTAAATTAACCCTCTGTTAATCCTCAGGGCCATCTTGCATCTGAAGTCTGGACAATGAAAGTGGAAAGACTATCACATAAACAGACAGAAAGATATAAGTGGAGAGTTTGTCATTCAAGCAGGAAACCCGCATTCCAAGCTGTAGTGAGAAGAATAGTGTGGGGATTGGCAAAAAAGAATAGGGCTACACTAAGTAAAATAACAGGAACAGTGAAAGCAGGGTTACAGATAGCAGTGCTTAAAGCAGTGTCAGCATACATCAGGAGAGCAAGAGGGACCCGGGCGACGATGAAGACAGGGGCTATGCCATTAACTACAGTGGGAAGCGTGGCTGCTGTACAGGCTCCTGAAGAGGAAGGCGACCGTGACTGGGCATGAGTGATTAGTTAAGTAAAAAGACTAGTTAATTAAAAACTCCGTAGAGCGACATGCATACAATGCAACACTAAAAATCTGTATAGTAAAAAAAAAAAGGAAAGATAAATTATAATTAAAGTGGAGAGAAGTTAAATGTTTGCATGTTCATCTTCATATAGGAGTTCTGGTTTCTTCTTATACTATTCCATAATCATATTCATAACTATTCAAAATAATTTAAGTTCTGAGTCTATCATTTTTTTTTTAAGTTCTTTATCTATCTTTGTCAAACGTATTCGAAATTTTGTAAATTACCTACAGTGGTGCATAAATTATAACTGAAATTACATAAATTCATATTTTTTTTTTGTTTCTATCTGTAATTTTATATGTCCAGCTGCAAATAGGGCTTTTGATAAGCATAAGTGCTTAATTTCGGTTTTTTTACTAAATTTCTCCCTAACAAGAACTTTACAGAAACGTAAACTCACAATGTATTGCTACTAGTAATATATGGTGAATATATTGAATATATATATATATATATATATGTGTGTGTGTGTGTATGTGTGTGTGTGTGTGTGTGTATATGTGTGAATGTGTGTGAATGTGTGTGAATGTGTATGTGTGTGTGTGTGTGTGTATGTGTGTGTGTGTGTGTATGTGTGTGTGTGTGTGTGTATGTGTATGTGTGTGTGTGTGTGTGTGTGTGTGTGTGTCTGTCTGTGTGTCTGTGTGTGTGTGTGTGTGTGTGTGTGTGTATGTATGTGTATGTGTGTGTGTGTATGTGTGTGTGTGTTTGAGTATGTGTGTGAATATGAATGTGTATGTGAATGTGTGTGTGAATGTGTGTGTGTGTATGTGTGTATGTGTATGTATGTGTGTGTGTGTGTATGTGTGTGTGTGTGTGTGTGTGTGTGTATGTGTGTATGTGTGAATGTCTCTTCGTTTCTCACGGCGCCTTCTACATAAAATGGAAGAACTGTTGTCAAGTCAGTGTCAACTGGCCTATCACAATGAAACGGATTCATGATCGTAGCTTTATGAATTCTTGGATATGAGAACTGCGACCCTCTGCATGATTCCTTCAGTTTTAAACTTAGATGTTAATAAATTGACACACCTCAGATTTTTTGAAGGCTATAATTTGAAGGTCGGGCCTTTGTGACCAGTAGCAGCATTGTTAACTAGGACTGACTATTATATAATGATGCTTGATCTAAGATTTTTTTTTCTATATACAAAGTTGGTTAGAGCCGTAAAAGCCATGGCTTTGATGGCCAAAGGCCGTTAAAGCCGTGACTTTGATAGTTTGTTATTTTCGAAACTGACTAGCCTCTTGGGGGTAAGCCCTGGCGTGCATACACCCTCATTTTTTCATCCAAATTTACTCAGAAATCATGCATGCCCATGCATACATGCATCATCACGCAGTCCCAGAGTAATTATTTTTATCTGATGTACGCGAAGCGTGCAAATGGCCCGGAAAGCGAATGTTGGGGCACTCGAGGTTGTTGGTTCGAGCCCCGGCACCCTCACTTTTTTCGTCACTAGCCTGGCCTGTCAAAAAAGTGAGCTGATCAAGATCACCAGGTCTGTTAAATATTCCTGGCCCATCAAAACAGCCTGGCCCGTCAAATATCCCTGGCCCGTCAAACATTTATATACATTTATAGCGTGTTAAAAAAGTATGTGAGCCACTTAAAATCGATCACCGAACCTATCAAATATCCTTGGCCCGTCAAATATAGCCTGGCCCGTCAAATATATCCCTGGCCCGTCAAATATATCCCTGGCCCGTCAAATATATCCCTGGCCCGTCAAAACACCTGGCCCATCAATTAAATGTCCCTAGCCGGTTGATTTGACTTCCAAGGCACTCACCTCGATCGCACATATGAAAATGGGGGGGCTTTTTTTTTTTAGACACACGTGCATGCATGTTAATGCATACATTATTCCCGCGCGCGGTGGGTGTTAAATTTAGAATTTTTAACCTTAGAATCAAACTCCCTGCATAAGGGAATAATGCATGCATGCGCGTGTGGCTAAAAAATCTGATGCACTCCGTGTGAATGGCCCGGAAAGCGAAATTTATTCTTATTGCCCCTGTTTTAAATTTGGAAAGTGCCTCCTCAGCTGAATTGTCTTTCCGAGGCCGAGCTTGGCGTGCGTCAGATCTTCCTGTAAACGTCGGACGCAGCCATCCGTATGGTCTGGAGTGGTGCAATTTTTGTTAAGTGCCCTCTCAGCTTCGCTTTCTGGGCCAAAAAGAATCAAAAAAAGCGTCCTTGCATTAAGTATAGTAGAAAATTTACTTGAAAATCATGCATGCATGCATCGCTATGCACGCAGTCCCAGGGCAATTGTTTTTAAGTGCCCTCCAGAGTTTCGCTTTCTAAGCTATGAATAAGTGCCCTCCATGCAGAGCTTCGCTTTCCGGGCCACGCATGCAGGATGTATCTAGTGCCCCCCCTTTCACTTTCCAGGGCCAGTGGGCCACGGCCATGCTAGGGGGTAGCACTACGATGAACATTTAAAATTTATAGGTACCCCTAGTTTGGCAGGCTTCCTAACTAGTTAAGATAATAGTTTAGACTTATGCTACATAAAAGTTATACATATAGAACATGTTAGAGATTCGATTTCTATTCTGGCGGGCCATTCATGTTTTCTAGTTCATAAGAAATTGTTGTTCAAAGGTGGTGTTGCCACGATCTGGCGGGGCTTTTCATGGCGGGGATGGACTTTGACAAACCTTCCCCTCCTGCCAGTACGCCTACCCCGCCACGTCCCATCAGACACAGTCAATCCCCGCCAAGAAACGTGAACACCTCATACATATCCTGTAAGGTCTCTGTGTCTGTTGCATAGATAGATAGGCAGAGAGATAAACAGATAGACAGAAAGACAGGCAGGCAGGCAAACGAGAAGAGAGAATGAACAGGCAGTCAGTCAGTCGTAGACAGGCAGGCAGGCAGGCGCTGTGTAGTGCCTATGTAATAGGCGCTGTGTGTCTAGCATTGGTCAAACTCTGTGGGAAACTCTTTGTCTGATCCGCCCCCTTTTTTTTTATGTCATTCTATGCCAACCAATATCAATCAATGGGTTTGGGTAGAGAGAACTGTGTGAACCAACTGTATGAGGCGGTAGATCCAGGCGGCGGGTGGTGGCGGGAGGCTGGCGGGTGGTGGTGGGGGGCTGGTGGGGGACGGATGGGGATATAAGAGCGCGGTAAACTTTCCTTTGGCGGGTATTTCTTTCGTTGGCGGGGGGGTCCAAGCATTGATAAACTCCAGGGCCCCGCCAGGTTAAGCTACCCGCCACCCCGCCAAATCGTGGTGATATGACTTTGAACCAATTTTTTGAAGTGAAGATGTAATCCGTCATCAGTTCTGTTAGCTTAAATCAACACTTTAAAATATGGAAAAAAAGATTGGTATATAAACCAAGTGCCCGCCATGTTTAGATTTTTTGTTAGTATAAGGTACTAGGCTCTAGCGTAGAAGAGAACTTACTATAGGACGATACAAATCATTTATACGGAGAGGACTGATAAGAAGGAGAATGTCTTCCTTCTTATCAATCAGTCTGTTTGATTCATATTCAATCATGCTTCAATCAACATGCGATCACTATTCTATAAATCCATGCAGTGCGCCCGCCCCGCGTATTTCAATAAGATACGGCGGCGGGTCTGGCGGCGAGCACCTCCATATTGAGCCCTTACAGTTACCCCCTGATCGTAAAAACAGAGAACGATCACGGGTCTGGCGGCGAGCACCTCTATATTGAGCCCTTACAGTCACCCCCCTGATTGTGAAAACAGAGAACGATCACTCAAGGGCGGAGAAAGTACACCTTCTTTGCAAAATCAATGACTTTCCATCTTACACCTGATTTGACAGCAGTCGATCGATCATGAGGGACGTACTGAGTTCCCCTGTCTTTTGAGAGCTTGAGTTTTGTCTGTCTGTCTGCACGCATAACATTGGTCGGGCACCATAATGTTTCTGCTCTCATTGCCCTAAGTTCCTGCCGAACAAACCGAAGCATGCCTTGAAGACGAGGCTCAGATCTTACCTCTCCTGTCTCCAACTGTTCCATCAAAGGAGCAGAGTCAGTCATGAATTCGATCGGGACCTTCTTCTGCCATAGAGCCTCAGCAAACGACTTCCACGCATACGCTTTCTTCACTATCTCATGCTGCGCGCACAGTTCAGAAGACGTACTGGAATTCAAGACTCTCTTAATCTGTTTAGACTTCCATGTAAAGAGATTGTTCTCTTGTATGGATCCAATCGACTCGCTCTGATCTACAAGGAACGCCTCATACCCTGCCCTCCCTTCTCCCCGAGAAAGAGAAAAAGAACCGTCGTGAAAGTCAACGATCTTGGGATTGTGGCAGAGAGTGAAGACAAGAGGCCGTTCCGTTTCTTGAGCATGCAAAAGGAGACGTAGCACCCCCTCAACCTTCTCTGCAGAAGGCCGAGTGGACCATCGGGACAGCCCGCTGAAGAGAAAAGAGATGGAAGGAAGAGTGTGAACAACCCACCCTATAACCCCTGTACATTTCTGCATTAACGAAATGAGATCCTCCAACACTTCTCCCTCTTCAGGAGGCTCAAGAAGAGATGCATTCAATCTCCCCCCGAGCAACTTCTTCTCATCTATTTCAATTGAGTCAAGGTAGGCTTTCTGTCCGATTTCGTACCCCTCACGCATGCGAGTGAGAGTCATTCCCACATACTCAAAACTCTCTCCTTCTTCCAATAACTTAGGCTCGTCCATCTTGAGCCTCTTCTGAATGGAAACAAAGTGAATGAGTGGATCGGCAGTAAAGATAAGCAAATCATCTACATGCATCAGCATGATTGCGATGATCTCTCCTTTCTCATCCTTTTTGACAAACACACTCTCTCTCAGCTCTTCCCACCCTTCCTCCTTTGTCATCTTCCTGAAGCTCTGAGTGTATAGACGAGGGGCATCTTTGAGTCCATACATCGCTTTATTCAAATGAAAGACCGACCCTGCTTTCATCCACTCAGGCAGACCTACGGGAAGTTTGTCGGGCAACTGAACATACACTTCATCCTTCATTTCAGCAGTCAGAAATGCAGTTCGAACATCCGACTAAGCGCACCCCCATCCCTTTGTTGCCGCAAATGAAAGTACAAGCAAGACAGACCACCAATCGGCCGTCTCCGAGTATGTCTGCAGGTTTTTCTTATCGTCTTGGAATCCCTTCACAACCAGACGCGCTTTCGCGACTCTCTTTCCCCCTTTTAGTTTCAAAGTCAGGACCTATCGACACCTCATGACTTTCCTGCCTTTTGGAACACGCACCCCCCGACGGAAGACCATTTCATCCAGGAAACGCTGCAGCTCATCAAGCATTCCTTTCTCATGACTGCCACTTTGGACCTCTTCATTGGTTGCATCAATGTGTCCTTTTCGAGGATTTACATGACTCATCATTTTTTCGACTACAGTCGGATCAATGGGAACGATCTGAGGGAGGGGACGTCTCTTCTTCTCCTTTTCTACAATTACGCGAGCGAGCTCTTCTTTTAATTTCCCTAGACGCTCTTCTTCCTTCTCTTCATTATCTTGTGCAGCCTGCACTTCCTCTCTACCTTCCTGCGCATGAAGCGCATTCCCATCGCTGTCTACCCCCCAATCCACCTCAACGTTTTCAGCGACAGGGGACGGAGGCACACCCCCTCCGTCTTCTCTTTCCTCTCTCTTTGGCAGCCGTCTGGCCCCCCTTCTGGGCTTTGAGTCCCTCTCTGCTTCCTCTCTTTCCTCTCTCTCCCCTTCCTCTCCCCCCTCCTGCTGTGCATGCATCTCGAGCTGACCTGTTTGAATTTGTATGCCTGCAGGGCTCTGAAGGGGAAAAAAGAAAGGCTGTGCACCTCCTATGTCCGACAACACAGAAGTTGCAACATAGCACTCACACAGTCGAGCAGCCGTGTGAGAGACAGAAGGAAAGAAACGAGCAGACGCAAAAGAAGAAGAGAACTTTGCAGGAGGACGATCTCCCGCATTGCAAGGCACCTCCTCAACATTAATATCCGAGAAGGCCCCATCATCCACCTCATCTGACCCCCCCCCCTCACCCCCAATCCCGGAGACACCCTAAAAAGAGAAGGAGAAGATAAGTAAGAAGCAAAAGAATCATTCATACTCCCACCCTGCCCTCCCTCTCCTTTCGATTCCCCAGGAGAAGAGAGAGAAGAGTCAAACAGTTTGCGATCCATGCCTCTCCACGCAACAAGTGAGACGGAAGAGGAAGGAACACGAATGGGCTTCCAACCATTGTTTTTTCTAATTATTATCTTCACCACATGTGAATTTTCGATTCCTCCAAAGAAGCCTTCGACACCATGCACAGGCTCTTTGTCTTTCTTTCTCGGACGGGTATCATATACACATACACGATTACCAACAGTGATGGAAGGAATCTCTGCTGCACGTTCTTTTCCAAAGAAAGTATAAACAAGGGACTTACCGGTGATAGTCGAGACGCAATTGTTCAATTCTTGAACCACCCCCTGGAACAGCCACTTTTTGGTGTAGGGGGGAAGACCGGTTTGTCTCCTCACCTTCTGAAGGAGACGCTTCACTGTCCGATTTGCTCTTTCCCCCTGGCCCTGATGTTGAGGGGTGTAGTCCGCCCCCCTCCGATGAAAAATTCTCTCTTCCTGACAAAAATGATCGTACTGCCCTTTCTTGTCCCCCGGGAACTCTTTTCCATTGTCTGTCTGTACAACCTCCATCTTTCCACAGCGAAGCTCAAAGCGACGCACGACCGAACAGAGATGTCTGACTGCCTATGCCTTGTATCCAAGAATCTGCCCATCCATCAGTCTTCCTTTTCTTTCAGTTAGAAGACTTGCCGGCACCCCCCCAGACAAAAAGAGAAGATCTTATGTCCAATGAGATTCTAATCTCTCTGGTACCCCCCCTCCCTGCCTGGCTGGTATCCGTCTCATCTCTGCATTGACCTCTCTGTACTCCCTGCAGTCAATTCCTTTTCTGCACTCTTCTACCGTCACTCGGTGTGCCATGCCTTTCTCTCTGAAGCATGCATAGAGCCGTCTCCCTATCGCATGCCCAAACCTACCATACCACAAATTCAACTCTGTAGGGGACATGTGCTCTGTGCATTGCTGTGCCCACAAGACGGAAAGCTTCGCCTTGTCGGGTATCCGCTCCCTGGCAGCCTCATCCGATTCGGTGCCTGAAGAAACAAAAGAAGAAGAATCTGATTTTGTCAGAAACAATGGTCAGGGACACACAGTCCTTTCTGTTTGCACTCAAATAAGATTCAGAGGGAGGAGAAGAAGACGATGGAGAGAGAACACGCACTACATGCACCCCATCTCTCTCATATAAACGAGCTCTCACTGCACCACCCCCCTTACCAGGAAATTCAACCCAAAAGGGAGGGTCCACTTTCTGCATCCTGCAACCCCTCACTGAGAGGAGAGACACAGGGACTGACGATTTGAAAGCCCCTCTCAGAAGAGGACAAACGGGCTCTCCGTCCACCCCCTCAAGCAGGGGTGATGCCTCCACCTCCTCAGTACACACCATCTCTCCCCCCGAGGCCTCCTCATACCTGAACTCACAGGGCCTGCGGGAAACAATCGAGTCCTCGAGATCCCCCCCAATCAAATGCCGACTGCAACCCGTATTAGCAACAGGGGACTTCTTTCTCTACGCCCATCTCGACTCCCCTCTGCTCCCCGCTGCCCCCACATGCTCTTTCCTTTCCTCCTCTCCGCCTGTGTCATCGTCATCGCTGAGGGGGGCAAAAGAATTTTCGAGGCGGATCCCCCCCCCAACTTGCACACCCTTCTCAAAGCCCGAGCGTGGTCAGGCGCTGCTGCGCCCCCCCCTCCCCGGTCTCCTGCCCCCCATTCTTCTTGCAGACAGGGGCCTTGTCCCAATGCCCCTTCTCCCCACATGCCCTGCAGGGGGAAGCACCGTCGAGGGTGGCTCTGCAGGTGCTGACGTGTCTATTTCCATACGTCTGACAGAAAGGAGGGGAGTCTTGTGAGCCAGAGGAGCTCTGCTCCCCCCCATTCACCCCCTTGGCCGCCCTGTTTGCCCTCTCTACACCCTGTGAACCCCTCTCCCTCTCCTGCTCCTGCAGCTCTGTCTGGGGGCTGTCCGTCAGAGCGAATTTCTTGAGGATCTTTCGCAGCATCGAAAATTTGATGCGGGAAAGAGAGAGGTCATTGAGTTTGGCAACGTTGTCTGACTCCTCAAACACTTCGTCGGGAAGAGCACGAAGGACCTCCTTATGCTGGACTCGAGTGAATGAATTCAGGATGTTGGGGACGAGACCGTCTTCATCGATATGGTACTTCTCTTTGAACGCGTCACGAAGAAGTTCATCCAGCCTCTTGTGAATGGTGTAGTAGGAGAAAACGAAACCAGAGCAAACAACGGGGAGGCCGTCCTTGTTCACCTTGTCACAATGATATGGGAAGAACTGAATGCGAAGGGCGATCTTGCTTTTGACCTTGAAAGTGAGAAGACCGGCCTCCTTTCGGAGTGGCACTACGCGGGGAATGTTCTCGGCAAGCACACCCCGATCCAGCAATCTCTGGATATCACGGTTCACCTCCGAGTTCTCGAGCTTGTTGAAGCAGACCTTCATTTTATTCCTCCAACTCTCGTCCAAAACAAAGCGTTCTCTGGGTAGCTGGTCGTTACAAAAGTTCTGTCACTTCTGCTCCCACTCCTTAATGTGCTGCTTGTTCTGCATCTGAGGCACAGCACCGAAGTCAACTTTCACGTAGCAGTAGGAAAAAGAAGCAGACATAGAAGGGGCCTGCTCCTCATCCTCTGGAGGAGAATCAACACGAGCAACAGGAGACGGGGCTTGTAAGAGTGACGGGGCGAGAGCAGCCATCTCTTCTTTAATTCCTCTCTGCACTGAGGAATCAATCAGGGCCTGCAAATCGCTTTTAGAGAGAACAATCATCTCTCGTGAACCCGTTAGTACACCGGCTGCGGCCGCTGCAGCCTCAGCTGCCTGCTGCTCTTTCTGGAGTCTTCTCTTCTCTGCACAAGTCCGCACCATTTTTGAAAATTCCGGTTTGACTCAATTAGATCGTGACACACTGGACTGTAAGGTACTAGGCTCTAGCGTAGAAGAGAACTTACTATAGGAGGATACAAATCATTCATACGGAGAGGACTGATAAGAAGGAGAATGTCTTCCTTCTTATCAATCAGTCTGTTTGATTCGTATTCAATCATGCTTCAATCAACATGCGATCACTATTCCATAAATCTATGCAGCGCGCCCACCCCGCGTATCTCAATAAGATGCGGTGGCAGGTCTGGCGGCGGGCACCTCCATATTGAGCCCTTACAGTTAGAAAATGTATAAAGTTAGGGTCACCCTTATACAGTAATGTAGTGCTACCCCTTAGGCAGCCATGCGGGGCCCGACCATGCATGCACCGTCACGCATCTGACGCAACCAAGCTTGCAAACGGCCCCGGAAAGCAAGAAAAATAAGAACTTCATGATTGACGCACGCCGGCCAGCCGATCGGGCGGTCACACCGACTCCCCCCCCCTGCGGAAAAAGCCGCAGAACCCCCCTTCCCCCAAGAAAAAAGCCTGGGGATGCAGCCTGTCACTTTTCGGGGCCACTGACGCACACATGTATGACGACGCGGGTTCATGCACGCTTGTTTGGACCATTTGGGGCGGGATCTTTCCGGGGCCTTTTTTTGGTGAAAGACACCGTACATGCATGGGCTGGGGTATTTTTATTTTGTAAGTGCCCCCCGCTTCGCTTTCCAGGGCTAAAATCGGGTAATCGGGTCTGAAGTCTATCTGACGCACGCATATTTGGCGCACATTCAGCCTTTCGGGGCCGGGTTTTTGCCGAAAGACAGCGTGCACGCAAGTGGGCTGGGGTGTTTCTATTTTCTAAGTGCCCCCCGCTTCGCTTTCCGGGGCCATCATGCCAGGCACGCATAATGTGATGCAGGATACCACTTCCACAGGCTCCAGTGACATGCCGGGGCTCAGTAAAAAATCGTCTAGACTAAATTAACCCTCTGTTAATCCTCAAGGCCGTCTTCTATCTGGAGTCTGGACAATGAAAGTAGAAAGACTGTCACACAAACAGACAGAAAGATACAAGTGGAGAGTTCGTTATTCAAGCAGGAAACCCGCATTCCAAGCTGTAGTGAGAAGAATAGTATGGGGATTGGCAAAAAAGAATGGGGCTACACTAAGTAAAATAACAGGAGCAGTGAAAGCAGGGTTGCAGATAGCAGCGCTTAGAGCAGCATCAGCATGCATCAGGAGAGCACGATGAAGACAGGGGCTATGTCATTAACTACAGTGGGAGGCATGGCTGCTGTACAGGCTCCTGAGGAGGAAGGCGACCGTGACTAGGCATGAGTGATTAGTTAAGTGAAAAGACTAGCTAATTAAAAACTCCGTAGAGCGACATGCATACAATGTAACACTAAAAATCTGTATAGTAAAAAAAAAAAAGGAAAGACAAATTATAATTAAAGTGGAGAGAAGTTAAATGTTTGCATGTTCATCTTCATATAGGAGTTCTGGTTTCTTCTTATACTATTCCATAATCATATTCATAACTATTCAAAATAATTTAAGTTCCGAGTCTATCATTTTTTTTTAAAGTTCTTTATCTATCTTTGTCAAACGTATTTGAAATTTGGTAAATTACCTACAGTGGTGCATAAATTATAACTGAAATTACGTAAATTCATTTTTTTTTTGTTATTTCTATCTGTAATTTTATATGTCCAGCTACAAATAGGGCTTTTGATAAGCGTAAGTACTTAATTTCGGTTTTCCTACTAAATTTCTCCCTAACAAGCACTTTACAGAAACGTAAACTCACAATGTATTGCTACTAGTAATATATGGTGAATATATTGAAAATTCTGCTAGAAATTCCTTATGAAGAAGTCTTTGTTGTTTTGTGTTCAAATGTTGTAAACTTCATCCTCTATCCTTCTCCCAATGATTCTGCTTTAAATTTCACATTTTAGGAATTAAGGCAAAAACCTAGGCAAAAACATTCTGTGTGGTCCAGGAAAAGCCAGCATCCAAGCATATGAAAACAGAAAAGAAAACCAGAGAAATGAAGCTGGAACAGACGTCATACATGCAAACAGACAAAAAAGATGAAGACTGAAAGGTCGTTGTGTGAGGAGACAACGAAGATGAAAGTGAAGCGGACTTTCTGCAAGCAGACGGGCTAGCAGATAGGATGAAACTGGAGAGGCCCTTAACACGCAGGCAGAAAAGATGGAAGCTAGTGGAAAGTAGTCATGCAAGCCGGCAAGATAGACAAAAGTGGAGAGTCGTCATGTTCGACAGCGCACGACAGAAGAAAGTAGAGACCCACCAAGCAAGCAAAAAAGAAAGATGGGAATATGAAAGTGGAGAGGTCGTATTACAAACAGACAGAAAGAAAGATGAAAGTGGAGAGGCTGTCATACAAACAGACAGAAAGATGGAAGTGGAGAGGCCATCATGCAAACAGACAGAAAGATGGAAGTGAAGAGGCCGTTATGCAAACAGACAGAAAGATGGAAGTGGAGAGGCCGTCGTGTAAACAAACAGAAAGATGAAAGTGGAGAGGCCGTCGTGCAAACAGACAGAAAGATGGAAGTGGAGAGGCTGTCGTGCCAACAGACAAAAAGATGAAAGTGGAGAGGGCGTCATGCAAACAGACAGAAAGAGGGAATTGGAGAGGCCGTCATGCAAATAGAGAGAAAGATGGAAGTGGAGAGGCTGTCATGCAAACAGACAGAATGTCAAAGATGGAGGTGGAGAGGCCGTCGTGCAAACAGGTAGAACGACGAATTTCAAAGTGGAGAGGCACCATGCAAACAGACAGAAAGATGGAATTGGAGAGGCTGTCGTGCAAACAGACAGAAAGATGGAAGTGGAGAGGCTGTCGTGCAAACAGACAGAAACATGAAAGTGGAGAGGCCATCATGCAAACAGACAGAAAGATGGAAGTGGAGAGGCCGTCATGCAAACAGACAGAAAGAAGAAAGTGGAGAGACCGCCATGCAAGCAGACAGAAAGATGGAAGTGAAGAGGCTATCGTACAAACAGACACAAAGAAGAAAGTGGAGAGGCCGTCATGCAAACAGACAGAAAGATGAAAGTGGAGAGGCCGTCACACAAACAGACAGAAAGATGAAAGTGGAGAGGCCGTCATGCAAACAGACAGAAAGATGAAAGTGGAGAGGCCGTCATGCAAACAGACAGAAAGAAGAAAGTGGAGAGGCCGCCATACAAGCAGACAGAAAGATGGAAGTGGAGAGGCCGTCATGCAAACAGACAGAAAGAAGAAAGTGGAGAGGCCGCCATGCAAGCAGACAGAAAGATGGAAGTGGAGAGGCCGTCACGCAAACAGACAGAAAGATGGAAGTGGAGAAGTCGTCATGCAAACAGACAGAAAGATGGAAGTAGAAAGGCCGTCATGCAAAAACAGACAGAAAGATGAAAGTAGAGAGGCGTCATGCAAACAGACAGAAGGATGGAAGTGGAGAGGCCGTTATTCAAGCAGGAAAGGTGAAAGTGGAGAGAAGTTCAACGTCTGCGTGTTTATCTTGATGTAGGACTTCTGGCCTGAAGATTTGATTCTCTCACCACATGTCCAGACAGAAGCTTCATTGAACTGTGTATGCAGAGTACACTAATTCTCGTAGCAAGGTCAGTCAAAAAGCTGCTGCTTAGCTGCATGCACAGACGCAGGATTGACTGCAAATTTGAACGTACTGGTGGGCCTGTTACCTCCATCCTCCAGATGTACAGGATAATATGCAGCTACGTCTGTCCCATACCAGTTCTTTTTTGCCACCGAAGATCCTTATGTTATATATATAGCTTAATTGAATGCATTTACGTAGCCGATCGATGCCCGCACATATTGCTTGAGGGGCACGTTTCTCTCTGTCGTGGTGGAGGGATTGTTTTTTCGCGACCGTTCGCACGAAGCCTGCCATGCGTGACGGATAGGTGTCGAGATCGGGGGACACTCGCGCGTTAACCCCCCCCTCGGGCGCCAGGTCACGGGGTATACAGATCTAGATCTGACGCACTCCGTGCGAATGGCCCGGAAAGCGAAATTTATTCTTGTTGCCCCTGCTTTAAATTTGGAAAGTGCCTCCTCAGCTGAATTGTCTTTCCGGGGCTGAGCTTGGCGTGCGTCAAATCTTCCTGTAAACGTCGGACGCATGCATCCGTGTGGTCTGGGGGGGTGCAATTTTTGTTAAGTGCCCTCTCAGCTTCGCTTTCCGGGCCACAAGAACCGAGGCCCTGGGCCCCGGCAGGCATTTCGTCAAGGTCGCGATAGGTCGCGTGACATCGCGTGACTGGGAAAAGTGCCAGATGCTGTCAGTATACAAAGCGATCTTGCAGTCACACGCAATAACGGTGTTTGTTTGTCCGCCCTATCGTCCGCCTAGCTCCACTCTCCTTTACTACCATCCTGCATTCACCAGGAAACAAGTCGGAGAAGTGCTAAATTGAGTTCAAAGCTGGAGATCTCGGAGAACCAACACATATGTGCGTTTATTCCGTAGACGGCGACTTCTCAATTTCAGTTGCACAACTTAAGACCCGCCTTTCCTTCTGCGTCTGAGATGCACCGGTGAAGTAGATCCCAAGACGAAGCTGACACAGTGAGCTTTCGTGCCCGGGACTGGATTGGAGTGAATCAAGACTTGATCCAAATCCCAACCTTCTGAAGCTTCCTTTTTCAACTGATTCCGTCTCTTTCATTTTTTTTCATCTATCCGCCATGTCTCTCGGTTGGCTCACTGAGAGTGCGCTGATTCCAAAGGAATCAAAACCGATTGATGTGCCCGACTCTTCCATCTCAAAGTTGAAGGCCCTCACCTACGATGCAGAAGCACGAAAGACTTTAAAGGGAACCAAAAAGGTCAGCATAAAGGATCTCACCCCGCCCACCTATTGTAACACATGTACGTATATAGTCACCACGCGGGAGAGATCCGCCCTGTGCAGTAAAGCAGCGTTTCCCCGTCGCATGATGACAGGGCGGTCTCATCATGCCTTATCTTCGTCCTTGTTTTTCAGTCTTTCTTTTCTCGCTCGGCCCCGGTCATCCCTAATATCCCGTTCCCAGGGTCACGCGACCCCGCCTGCACACCACCGGGCGCCAATGAACGCGAATCTCCACCACCCTCTTCGTACTGCTTCTGCCTTCGTCCGCCCACGCTCCTATTCCTGCGTCCTCGCTTCCCTGTTCCTTTTCATTCCTCGCGCCTTTGACGTTTGCTTCCCCCCCCGTCCTCTCATGCTTCCTCAGGAAGTAGTCACGTCTATAAGCACCCCCCTGCACGACAGAGAAAGCCGGTGCGCCAAAGTCTTGCCTATCGTTCTGCAGGTACGGCTTACCCGGGAGGAAGAGACCAATGCAGGCGTCGAAGCCAGAAGGGCGAGGGACCTGGAACCCTCAGATGAACCGCGGAGGAAAAAGGAAGTTTTTCTGGAACCTTTTGAGATCGATACAGGCGACTTTGGGGGATTGGCGGAGGACAGCAGGAGAGAGGAGGAAGAAGATGACGACGATCAGAGAGTGTTCACAGTCGGGGGTGAGGAGGGATTTCCGCAACAGTATCGGGTGTCTGCCGCCGAGCTCAAGAGGAAGCAAGCGGGTAGGCGACTCCCGGAACGACAGGCCGAAGAGGGCCCATCTTCTTCCCACCAGTGCTCTTCTTCATCTTCATCCGCATCATCGTCGTTTGACATGCGAACGGAGCGTGACCCTCCTGTATCTGGAGCTGCATCGGTGCACTGGGAAGAATTTCGGAGGGCTGTGGAAGACTTCAAAGCGGCGGGGACTGGCGAAAGTGCTGTGATGGCACGGAAAAACAGGCGGAAAGAAATCTTGTGAGTTGCTGAGCTAGGTTCGTAGGCAGGATGTCAGATTCGACGTACAAATCCCTTCGCGATTCTTCCAGACTCGGTCATGGATCCCATTCCTTCTTTTTGGACGCGCGCTGAGTCCACTCATGTATGGACGAATGACCATTTCGATCAGGCTCACCTACCCGCGTTCCCTCATTTTTTGAAATAGAGTGTGTCGACTGGAGAGACGATTGTCTACCCCTTCTTCACTTGATTGATGCGTTTTTCTTCTCTCCCACGCATCCGCTGGCATGGGGGTGGGTATGGGCGAGTTCCAGTCCATTTGAGGAGCCAGATATCAAGCGGGCAAGTCAAGGGCACACTAGTGTGGAAGTCATCTGAAGAGGGTTGTCATCATCTTCATTGTCTCATCTCTGCTGAATTTTTTCTTCATTGTGCAGGGCAAAAATGGCGATTCTTCGGGAAGTACAAGGCGTGGAGGATCAAGTGAAACACGAGCACTCTTCCGCATGACGCAATCTGAATGCTCATCTGTGCTTCAGGTTATTCGGAGACGTCACAGCGTTAGAGTCTCGATGCACTGGACCGGTGGCGAGTCAACGGGGGGCATCGGGGCATTGGGGGGCAGGACCGACTGATAATTTAGTTATCAAAAAATGGAACTCCGGATGACTGTCCGGTGACATGTATATGTATAACATACTACATGCCAGTGCAATAAATGCACGTAAATGCATGGCATCCAAGAAATCTTTTTATATTCCGAGTCTAGTTTGATTTAAATTTTATACTGAAAGAGCTGTTCACTAAAACTTTTTATTTGACACAGTAAGACGGTGACATAAGCTAACACATTTATCTTTGCAGATAGTTATAAATTGATACATGTTCACTCATGAAGTATCATGAAGCTGCATGCATTGAAGCAGGACTTTGATTAGTGTGATAGTGATAGTGATTTAATTGGTGGTCTAGGTAGAGCACTCATCATCACGTAGATAGTGCACGTACAAACAGAATTTTTATTGACGCAGATAATTTTTACAAAATAAGAACAATGATAATTTCAGGATGCAAAATGACGTAAACCTGAAAATTTTTTGTAAGTAGTTACAAAGAATATATGAATTTTTAATTTCTTATGTAGGGCATTTGATGCTCCTGCGGAGCATGCCGTGGCCCCGGTGAAAGGGGGAAACCGGGGGTCACACATTATTGCGTATGAAAGCCTAAATACAACTAAAAATTAGTCTGAAATTCTCACTCATAGTTATAGCAAATCGATCTACAATCTGTCTACAATACATATTCTTTACCTGAGTTTATAAAACTAATTTACCATATTTTTTCTAACATTTTTAAAAAAGAAAAAATGACGATCTAGAGAATGATTTACTCGTTTTCTAGTTAACGTAATCTCTCAATACACTAATAACTCGATTAGGTTCGATACGAAAACACAGTAAAGGTATCTGTGAAAAAGCCCCAGACATGGAGGACGGTCCGAGGACCGGGGAGGAGTGAGCCAACAGTATTTAACCTAGTCTTTGACAGTGTATTACAGTGTTTGCATATATGTTTGCATCACTTACACAATAGTTACTCTTTCATCATTTTTCACCCTTTGTTCTAGCCTTTGTCTCTCGATCTTGCTGTCTGTCTGAGACACTGTCAGTTTTTCTATTTCAGTCTGGGTGCATCGGCCTCGATCTCTTTCTCCTATGCAGAACCGTATATCCATCTGGCTCTTTCCCTCTCTCGCTCTCTATCTCTCTCTGATCATGAGTCTTCATCTGCTACCTGTCTGCTAACGTGCGCACGTACATACACACATACACACACACAGATACACATACATACACACACTCACGCACACATAAAGAGAGAAAGAGAGAGAGAGAGAGAGAGAGAGAAAGAGAGAGAGAGAGAGAGAGAGAGAGAGAGAGTGTTCACACTCTCACCGCCACATTGTACGTACACATAAGCATGCACATTACTCAGACTGACAAGCTCGCACAGGTATAGATCGCACACGCACGGACGGAGACACACACACACACACACACACACACACACATACACACAGAGAGAGAGAGAGAGAGAGAGAGAGAGAGAGAGAGAAAGAGAACGGAAGATCAAATAGGGACGTGCTAAGGAATGTTCCCTTTCCAAAGTTTCTAAGGCTTTCATTCCATTCACAGACTGATACGCAGAACATTCAAAATTGTGCAGTGCAAAAAGAGGCAGTGGCCCTGGGCAGTGACCCCAAAGTAAACAAGCAACCCAGAGAGTTTTGAGTATGATTTCAAGCAAGCAGACCTCGGTGTACTGCCTGGTGGTCGTACAGAGGAATATCTAGAAGGAATATGCAGGCAAACATACACCGAGAGACAACCATACACACTAACATACACAGGCCCTGCAGTAGAGTGGAGCGGGAATGTTACAGAGCCTTTCAGAGGAAGCTCGCACATACGCACAAAAACACACAAAGCAGAAGGGCCGACACAATGAAATACATCATGGATGTAGTCCTGCTAGAGCCTTGAAGCACAAGCTGCCCATATTCTCTCTCTCTCTCTCTCTCTCTCTCTCTCTGTGTGTGTGTGTGTGTCTCGCTCTCGCTCTTGCTCTCTCTCTCTCTCTTTCTTTCTCTCTCTCTCTCTCTCTCTCTCTCTCTCTCTCTCTGTGTGTGTGTGTGTGTGTGTGTGTGTGTGCCTCCTGGCCTCATACATATATGCATACACCTACATACAATGTCATACAGACAAACATACGGAGAAGCAGACAGATAGGTAGGCAGGCGAGCAGGTGGGCAGGCAGGCAGACAGGCCATATTTTTATTCCAGGGGAGGGGAATTTTTTTATAGACAGCAAGACAGACTTAGAAGACAGACAAATAGTCAGTCACTGTGACTGTCTGTCGCTGCCAGTCGATCAGTAGGTCAGTCAGTCAGTCTTTCGCCTTTGCGCTTCTCCTCAGAGTCTCAGCACTCCTGCACTCAATCAACGTGCACCCGGTCACTCAAAGGAGACGATTTTCAATACACACATAGCCTAAGGAACACAGAAAAATGTGGAACGGAGAAAGCCGGACAGAGTATACGAAGACAAAACCATGTCACAGGCTGGTAGCCATGCACATAATTACCGGAAAAAATTGTCTACAGGGGCACCGTGCATCGAAACGAGTATCGTGGACAGCAACGGGGGGATACTTTAAGATAGACATGTAGACGGACACGGAAACCCAACACGCCTACTCATTCACCTATTTAGTCAAAGATACAAGGATTCACAGCCCAAAGTCAGTACAGACAGGAAATCACATATATTGCATGGCAGGCTCAAACAGGGTGAATAGAGCTAGAGGAAAGCCATAGGCATCCGGGTTCAGCAGCTTGCTCACGGCAGAGAGTCACATGTGCTTGCTAGCAGATTGTCTCTGACTGTTTCCCTTTCATTTATGGAGTCAAATAAACAGGAGGAATACGAAGACAGGAACAGATTGACCACTCACCTTTCCTTGGAGCAGGACAGGTAGGGACCTGACCAAAGGGCAGATCTGTTTAGTCTGGAAACAATATGAAACTCTGGATGAAACTCACAACAGACAGATTGAGACGCGCGGAGACGGCGTTTGAAGAGTAGTGTTTTCACCTAGCTCTCACTCACTGTCACGCCCACGTCCGTCATTAAGTTGAAGATTTCCCTCATCTGCTCATCCACATTGCAAAGTCTGACAAAGCTGTCGAACAGCGCATCTGATAGCGCATCTGAATTCAGACCTCAGAGGCGGTTGAATTCAATCATTTCAATCATGCATGCGCAAAATTTTTACTGCGCGGTCCCGTAAGGCGTTTGCGACCCGAAATGTGGGGAAGTACGTAAGTGGCGCGCGCGCGAAATTCGGTGTAGGAGGCGGGGCTCACCTTTACTTTTTTCCTTTCGGTTTGGGCTACAGATACCGTGGCTCCAGATACCGTGGCTCCGGGGCCACGGCATGTACATTGTCAAACTTTTCCTAAACTTACCATATCGCGCGCGAACAACCCAACTTGTTTTCACGTACGTGTTAATTGTGAATTAATTTTTGCGTTTTCTTCAACGCATATTAATAGAAGTTGAACAGTCCGAGGTCTCAATCTTACGTCGCTGCAGGGAGCATTTTGTTCATTGCTTCATGGAAGGGTCAAGGTGCACAACCCATCGATGAGTACCTCTTTCAAAGTATAGACCTTTTCCCCGTGCGTGTGACTGCAGCATGTTGTTGATGCTGTACGCAGTGTGCATTTGTCTCCTATTGGAATGCGCTCGTGGCGCTCTTTTCATCCAGCGTGGAGGCTTATCCAGCACCTTGCCTGTCCCAGCTGCACAACAGGTGCAGAACCACGGTGCTCAGGTGGCGATCTCAGCTGACGGGTCCCGGGTGGTTGTCGGTTCGGGTGTTAGCACTCCGTTGGTTTTCGGTGTTGTCGAGGCTTACGATTTCGATTCGGCCTCCTCCAGCTGGACCCGAGTCGGAGAGGCCGTGGTGGACGATGCGGCCACTGATGCTGAGTCCCAGAGCCTGGCTATTTCCCCCGACGGAACCCGAATCGCAACAGGGTTTGTCACCAATGAGAACCAGGACAATAAGGTGGTGGTGAAGGAACTCGTAGGTGGGACCTGGACGGATTTCGCGATCCTACCGACCCCTCCCTCTTTTGGTCAGTTCGGCAAGAGCGTTTCGCTGACTAACAACAACTTCATTGCCATTGGAGCTCCGTTCCAAGATGGGTCGACGGGCGCTGTGTATGTATATGACATGCGTTTGTGCGGAGTGGGTAGCGGCAAAAACTGTGTCGCCAGCCCTCCCGGACTGAGCACAGTCATCACGGGAGTGCAGGGCAACCAGGGCTTCGGATGGAGTGTCTCCCTTGTGAGCATATCTCCCACTGAGCTTTGGCTCGCTGCCGGGCGCCCCGACCAAATTTCAGGAGGCCCAGGTGCCGTCGAAGTTTATCGGGGCACCCCGAGTAACCCGGCAGGCCTCCCTGGTGTTTGGACCCAAATTGGAACACCGTTGGTGGGGTCTGGTGGTGAACGGTGCGGAACCTCCGTCTCTTTGTCAGGTACATTGCCTGTCAGGCTTGCGTATGGGTGTCCCGCCCGCATCGGAAGCAGCTCGACTCGCGAGGGGCGCGTTGCGACATGGGTGTGGAATGAAGGTGCGTACGCTTTCCCTTTTCTCTTTATCAGACATGATCGATCCCCAGGGACACTCACCACGCTTCTCTGTCTCCACTGGGTCTGTTCGCGCAAATGGATGTGCAAATAATCCTTTGCCAGCCAGCCGTGTGTAGATCTCAAACATATGACTGTTTCTGAATGTATCTTTTCAGAGTGTGACTCCTTGCGCATGCATATGTCCTGCTTCTGGTGCACGGGCACAGGTGCCGGGAGGTGGGACGCCGTCGGCGGCGGGGAGCTGGCAGTGTTGGGCACAGCGAATGCGCGTCTTGGCCAGTCGGTCTCGCTCAGCGTAGACGGCTCTCAGCTGGCTGTGGGGGCTCCAGGGTCAGTCAATAGTGGGGGGGTGGCTTCGGGCACTGCGGGGATCTATGAGGTCTCAGGTAGTGCGTGGGCACTGGCAGCAGACTTTCCGATGGAAGGCGCGGACGCGAGGGACTCGTTTGGGTGGGCGGTTGCCCTTGCTGGAATTGGGGGCGCGGTGGTGGTGGGAGCCTATGGAGAGAGAGTGATACCCGGGAGGGCAGCGGTATTTGATCTTGGTCAGCTCTGCACCGCTAGCATGTGAAGGGACAGAGACACAGAAGCATGCAAAGCTGGGCAGATGAGAAGATCGGTATGGACAGAGAGAGAGGTAGACAGAAACATGCAGACAGGCAGAGGCACAAACAGACACTGATGTATAGAAATGTGAAGAGATACAGAGAGACACGAACACAAACAGACAAACACAGACTTGCCGGAACCTTGCTGACTGGCTGACTGTCGCCTCTCTTTTGCCTCCAAGACGATCATCAGACGGTCTGTATCTATCTCGCAACAGGAGGGAGGAAGTCGGGGAGGGAGTCAGAATGGATCTTGCAATACTCCATGCACAGGGTCATTCCACATTTAATTGATTCATCTGAAGCCTCCATGGTCGTCTGGATTGATTCTCTCTCTGCAGTGACGGGCAAGAGCAACCCGTCTGTCAATGCAGACGACGCACGCATTTTTCTCCTCGACCAGACGATCGACCAGCTCCAGACGGAGGCCAGACTGTCGGCATACGAGATCGTTCAAATTCCCCCCATCAGCGGCACCGAATACGTTCGGATCGTCACCACAGCTCCCAATATCCCCCTAGGCCTGAGTGTTACAGGATCGAACCCCGATGCCCCCCCCGTTGTGACCCAGTCCTATCTGACCAATTCCGCTGACAAGTCTAGAGTCAGGTCCTTCCCCCCCGAGCAAGGGTTTGATCCTTCGCGACCCGCCGCTACACCACAAACAGACTTTTCGAGTGACGAATTTTTTGTCCTGCTGGACGACTGGATTGCTAGTGGAGATCCAGTGCAGGGCAGGCCGGGTTCCTTTCGCCTGACCCTCGTTCGATCCCTCTCAAACGGGGACCCGGATAACCCCGTTGAGTACGCAACTTGCACGTGGACCCTTGACCTAGTCCTGCAGGATAGACTAACGCCACCCTCCGGTCCGCCTTGTAGAGGGGACATTGGTGTGCGTCTCGCTGACGCACGCATTTTCTGGGAGAGGGAGGTTGCCCTCTTTTGCCCAGGGTTTGGTCACCTGACAAAGGAGGCCTGCAGCCCGAGCAACCCGTGCGATGACGGCAACGTCATGGTTTTCGGAGGTCTCCTCTGCGCGAGTGGAGACGAGAGGGGATGCGAGACTGTGCGTAACGCACAGGATGAGCAAGGCCGGTGGTTCAGATCCCCCCGCCAACTGAACAATGGAAACACATTCTCTGGTTCCTCCGCAGAGGGCGTCCTCCTCTACCTCTCCGTCAGCAGGGATAGAGAGGCAGCACAGCGGTGGTGGTCCTGGATTGACGCCAACAAAATCCAGGGCCCCGGGGGACCTGAGGACGTCACGTACCGAGTCTGCTTAGAGGCAAGCTCCCGCTGTCCTCTTTCGGATGACTTACTCAGTTTCTTTGAGTTTGTCTGGCAGGTGGCCCTTGGCCTCGAGCCTCCTTTGGGAATGAGGGGGAAGACTGCAACGTCTCTAGACCCCGACGTTGTCAGAGCAACACGACCGGGATTTCGGTTGAATCTAATCGGAATGAGGGCCCTCGCTTATCAACTCCTTGGCGACAGCCGGCCTGAAGTTGCCGACGCTCTCGTCAGTCTTGAGTCCGCCAATCCCTTTTTTGACTTCCTCAAGAGGGGAGTCACAGATACGATAGGCGAAAGGGTCTTGGACCTGTGTCCGCAGCCGGACAAACCCATAGGGTGCAGGTTTCAGTGGGCATGGGAGAGGGAGTTAGAAGAGGCGGCTTGGAGAGAATCGATGGGGTGGGATTGTATCTTCATGGCCAACATTTTGAATGCCCCCTTCCTCCCGATCCCTGAGGGGCCCCGTATCGCCTTTCGGCGTGCCTCTTCGAATCCGGAGGTCTTTCTCCGCTTGGATGCCTCGAGATTGACGTCCTTCAGAGAGGGGGGGGGCGGTCTGCTCAATGCACAGACCCCAATCGGGTCCCGTGACTTCGAAGTGTTTGTGCTTGAATCCGATATAGCCTCCGGAGACTCGAATGTGTTTTTCATTGCCTCAGTCGGGTTTCCCGGTCGTTATCTCCGTGTCAACGATGACGGTCGGCTCTCTCCTTGCGGGAACGGCAGGGATGGGTGCGGTTGGGTGAACGGGCAGTTTGGAAGGGAGGGGGAGGATGCGGAGAATCTCCGATTCAGGTTGCGGGAGGTGGGCTCGAACGGAATCCTCGGCCCCAGTCTAGCCTCAAGCATAAGCCTAGGCACGGTAGCAATCGAGGCGGTCAGATTCCCCAACTTGTTTCTGAGACTCAACTTTGCAGGGTGCAGCCCCCTTGGCGACGAGGCGGGGTGTGGGGAAGTGAATCTGCAGGAGGCAACAAATGGCGGGGTGAGCGATCTTGAGACGTTTGAGCTCGTAAATATTGAGTCGCAGGGCACTACAACTAGTCGACGTCTCTCTCGTCAAGCTTGGATTGAATTGCAAGAGAACGCTTGACCGGTTTTACGCATGGTGCATGTTCATAGCTTGAATGAATTAAGATTATTATTTTTCTAAAATGACTTCAAGCAAGTTGAAGCAACAAACAGTCTAGCAATCGATCATTCAAGTTTAAAAACTACACATTGTCACTGCATGAACAAAGCTTGATAATGGTTTGATTATACTTCGTTACATATAATTACAGTTATAGCTCGATGACAAAATAGAATAAAATGCTTGAACTTTGAATTAATCAACTTTTATGAATTAATCAACTTTTATAGACACTGCTGCGGTCCACCAACGTATCCAGCAGAATTCAAATAGGGTTGAAACTTGAAACGAACGTATCCGACTTTGAAGATAAACACTAGGACAAGCGAACAATCGATTATAACTAGGATTATAGAGTCTGACCTAGTCTGACCTTTAAAAATTATGGCTCGGATTTTATGGGATTTCGGCTAAAAATTGTGATTCAGCGCACTGACATACACACCAAAAACTGACTATTGCATCAAGAAGCTAATCAATGTAGTAATCATTTAAGCAAGTTCAAGTTGTTAATTAGTAGGGCTGGGAAAAGGTTCATTGAGAAAAGGTTCAAATCTGAAAAAGTGAACCTGTTGAACCTGTTTTGAACCTGTTGAACCTGTTAAACCTGTTTTGAACCTGTTTTGGAGGCCAGACGCGCGGCTACTGGCACAAGGCCGGCCAGGCCCGCGCCGCCCGTGGCCGATATAGATAAAATAAGGAGCCGGAGCCGCGCGTACAGCAACTGTCCCCAGCCGGTTCAATCTATTATGTCGGACAGACGCATGTCAGCATATGTTAGCATCATATGTCAGCATGAAAACTCATGCTGACGGTTGCAGAAGTGAAGAAGTACACGTGACTTACCAAGTTTTCCACTTGCAAGGCCCCGTATCAAAATGGACAGTCTCCACTGAAGGAATGAGGAAGTATAGAGTTTGTTTGACAGCAGTCTGCACGACAGTGTAATTGACAATATCTTTTTGGAGGGGCTGCTTCAGACTCGTGCCGGCAGCAGTCCCTCTGTTTGCTTCTGCTTGCTTGCTTTTGGTGACACAATATTGCCAATTCACATGATCAGGTGCACTGATGAGTATTCGAAAACAGAGTTTCAATCCGATTTTGTGTGGCAAAAGGTTGGAACGAATGCAAACCCAGATATTTGGGTGCCATCCGCTATAGCTGGGAGTGGTGGGGGCCATGGGGGGGAGCAGGGGTGCCCAGGGGAGGGGGCAACAGGCCGGGCCGGGAGCAGCAGGTCAAAGAGGCGGCGGTGCACGGAGAGGGAGGGGGAAAGCGGTGGCCGCGGGGCAACCGGTAAGCAGATAAAAGAAAGAAAGAAACGTTGTGATGGTCTTATGTTGACTAAATTGTCATGATTGATACGATCATATAAATTTAATTATGACATTTTCCAATTTTTTCAGGCTTTTTTGATTACTAATTTTCAACTATAAGCAGTGAATAACTTGAGACTAGCACCTAATGTGAGCGTAAATATTGATTTAAACTATTTAAAAACACTACTAAAGCATAGATTCTATAATAAAATGTTCTAAAAACGCATTAAAGCCTAATTTAAAGGCATAAAATAATATGAAAAAATGAGGTTTCTATTAATTAAAAGTGAACCTGTTTTTGAACCTGTTTTTGAACCTGATTCAGGTTCATTACTTCGAAGTGAACCTTGAACCTTGAACCTTTTCCTAGCACTATTAATAATTAGGTAAGTAACCATAAGTTGAACTAATGTTTATAACACAATATGCATGGTCTGCCCTACAAAACCGGGTTAAATTCCCGAAAAATCTAGTGGAATTTAGTAGAATTTCGTGGATTTTAGTGGAATTTACCGTGGAATCTACTCGTCTAAATTCTAATAAAATCCACAAACTTTGAAGGCCTATTTCTCGCGACGACGCGATCTTAGCGCCGATCTAGAAAGAGTTAGGAACTCAAATTAGCAGTGTTTATTATTATATCTCATAAAGGTGTACAGACTCGGTTTTGTAGGGTGATATCTATACCTTAGTCTAGTAGCGGAGGAACGCCCCGCCCTGCTAGGCAGTGCTAGCTCTGACAACAGATGGATATAACGGGAAGGCCTAGTGCGGAACCGGGCCTATCAATCAATCAATCAATCAATCAATCAATCAATCAATCAGTCAACGATTCTAACAAAACCCTCAATCTTCTTTGATAGAGCTAGGATCTTGACAAGGCGTATATGCCCATGGACTACCAGGAGCTCGGCTCCACCTGGCTTAGTCATTCATTCATTTATTCATACATAATTTATACTAAGATTTATGTATGCATTCCTTAGATGTAAAAAAGTTTTAAAACTAAATTACTAGCTAAATTAAGTCGTAAACTTTGAGTGATTGATAACATGCCGCAGTGCATAACTCATGTCCTCTAGCATATCCTATCTTAGCTGATTACAAAACAAACGTTCGAAATCATAAAAAAACTAGTAAAAAAATTATGAATCAAAATCCTTAACAAAATCCTAGTAAAAATCTTACGAACTTATAATTCGTCATTAATTCGAACTAGCATCTTGATAAATTTAATAAGACTAACCGTTAACCTTTTTTGAAGCGCACGGCTTTCTAAAAGCTGGAAACATATTCCAGAACCGGTTCCAGAATCAACGGGATCGAACGGACAGGTGTCAAAAACACCAAGAACACATGCACTCAACCAGTTAGCATGTATCACTCCAATCCGGCATCAAAACAAAACCTTCAGAATGGAAAGACAGGAATTGCTTGCAAACACGTGCTGAGCTGCATGTGTTGCACCGCCAGAATCCGATCAAGTATTATCAATCAAGAGCGGTCAATCCAGACACGAACTGATGAGGGTGAAACGCGCATTGAACAGAGCACACACCGCACTCTGTCAAGGTGCCGGAGACGGTTGACGGGTGATATGCGGACTGCCGTCACTCCAATGAAAACTCTTGCCTCCCCCGTTACTTTAACTTTCTTCTTGTTCCCCCCTCCTGTCCCTTGAGATTGCCAAACTCTCTCACAAACACACGCAGATACTGATCCGTACGTAAAGGATTAGAGGAAGGCATGTGGTGCATGCATTTTCTGCAAATACAGTAAATACAGTGATCAATGAACGCTCTACAATCACGAAGAAGAAGCACCGTACTTCTATACAACAGGTCCGCACTGTCAGAAGTGAGGCACACATGGGACACAATGAACATCGGGACACGAAACACCGTGGACGCATTTCAAATTGGAGTAAAAAAGTTGATTTCAGAGTCACAACGCCGAGAGCGGCGAAATCCGAAAAAGAACTCTCAGTCCCTGCAGCCGGCCGATACTTTTCCCCAATCCGGGAAACCCGGAGGACGGCAGGAACCGGAATCCCTGACATGATTAAACCGACGGCCACGAAAAAAGAATCTGATCAGCTCGAGCAAATGAAAAAACCAAAAGAGCAAGTGAAATGGAAGACAGTTTCACACTGCCTTATGCTGACTAAATCACTGCCAAAAAATTGCCTCAACTTCCATACAGGACATCAGTTCCTTCCCTCCCCTCCTCTCTCTCCTCCCCCATCCATCTGCCTGTAACATCGAACCAGTTTCCACCCAGACAACATCCTAACAAGTACATGAGGCTCAGATCTTCACAGAAAGAATTTGATAGAGCCGCCCACTGGTAACGAAAGCACATGGTACTGAAAATTTGAAGCGAATACCCTGAATCTTTGGGTTTTAGACTGGGAGAAGGCGATTTACCAGAGAAAAAATTCAAAGGAACACGGACGCCTGAAAACTCAAATGAACAAAGACAAAACTTTGATTCCAGTCAAATGCCTGCCTGCGCACACTGCCAATACTTCTGCGGGGAATACAGAATCCGACAGTTGGATTCCGACCCGGACGTATCAATCGAATGTAAACGCCCGGAATCATCAACTTACCCCAACGGGTTCCATTCCTTTCAGAGAGTCCGCACGCTCAGAACCCCCCTCTCACGCTTCCGGCAGAAGCGACAATTCTCCTGTTTCAAGCTGCCTTGCATTCTCTGCCAGTGGGTTGTCTGGCAGAGAAAATTGGGAACAAAGCAGCTGTGGAGATTTTTTATGTTCCTCCGGGGTAAGTCTGAAGCACGCAAGATTCCCATAAAAAAAGACATGCACACACGCAAGAAACCACATGCAGGAGTTCATTAAAACAACACATTTCTTCATTCATTCCCTCATGAATGCATGAATTGCCACATTCCCTCCTTCACTTGCTCACCCATGACTCACCCACTTCTTGTCGCTTTCCTTCGTTTGTTCGTTCCCTCATTCCCCCCAATCGCCCCCTCTCTATCCCTCTTGTCTTTTCTGAACGTCGTGGTGCCAGCACACGTGCTCTGAATTTCCACCTGCACATGCATTCACACCCCCCGACAAGAGCCTTCATCTCATCTCCTCTTCTCTTTATTCAATTCACTCTTTCTTTTCTTCTTTCTCCTGGCCCACTAACTGCCTGAACAGGAAAAATCAATGACTTCTCGTCCTGGACGTAGCGCCTTTCGGCAAGAGCAAAAGAGAGAGACAGAGTGGGCACACGACTCGTTTGATCGAACAGTCGGACAGATCCACTCACGAAAATGATCCCTTGCGGAACTTTTCACTCGCGCAGCTGTGCTGGCAGAGAAGCCGCTGCTTCTTGTGAACCTTCTTGTGAGGCTGAGGGCGACTCAGCAGGGGGGGTGAGTTGTCGGAGGTAATACACGTCATCATTCTCAGCGTCGGGGGAGCCTTGAGTCGGAGGGGAAATGGAATTACGGGCAGATAGAGCAACGGCCCCCTGAGATTCTTCTTCGTTGCTCGGCGGGGATTCAGGGCGGCTGCGGGAGGATGAGGAAGGGGCGGAGAAAGAAGAAGGAACACGGCGGGGCCCCTCGACAGGCACCGAATCCTCGGCACCACCTGCTGCTCCCCCCTCGTCTTGTGACTGCTGCGCCCCTTCCCGGTGATTCCATCTCTTCCCCGTGTTCATCTGCCCTGAGTGTCTTGGGGCATTCGAGAGAGGAACAGGAGGCACCCCGGAAGGTCTCCTCCCAGACGAGGAAGGGAGGGTTGCGGATGGTTTCGATGAGGATTCATGTGACAGACCTGCAAGAGGGACTGTCTCAAGAAAGTCGCTGTCTCCCCCAGGAGGGCTCTCTGCTACTGCATCTCTCCCCGCTGGCTCGTCACTCTGACTCCTCCTGCTTCTCCCACTGCCACTCTCTGCTTGCTTTCTCCCTCTTGGACCCGTCCCCGACCCCGGAGACTTGAGAAGACATTCGAAGTCGTCGACCCTCCGCTTTGCACCGATGCATTTTTCAGTGGACTTTTCAGAAGACGGGTCCTGCAGCATGCCTCCCGGGGGAGTGTCAAGCAAGCGATCAGAAGACCCTGAAGGGCCCCGGGTAGCAGGCACCGGACTCTCGGCACAGAGATTCAGGGGGGACGGTGTCCCGCCACTCTCTTTGACAGAGACCTTACCCGCAGGCGTTTCGGGAGAGGAAGTCCCGCCCCCCGATGCAGGCAGAGGCTCGCAGAGAGTGATCACAAGAGACGGGCGGGTGATCGCTTTTCGGGGTTTGGGGCAGGGAGGGGGATCTGGGGACCGGGGCCCTAGATCCCCTCTGACGAGGATTGTGGAAGCCCTGAACTCTCTCCACTTCCAGAGAAGGTCATACCGAGTCACTGGGGCCTCTTTGACTTCCAAGTCATCCCCCTTTTCTGCCACACTCCCTACAGCAACGGAGGGAAGGAATTTTTCCGGCCTGTTTCCACCCAAACTGCTCACACCCACACACTCTGCAGGGTGCTCTCTCAGTGCCTTGACCACCTGCACCTGTTCTGCAATTCTGTGGGCAGATAACTCTGCCTGGAGGTCTTCTACCGTCATGCGGCAGATCTCGGCAGCCTCGTCAGGGTCAGGGGGCTTCCTTGCGTCCTTCGCGAGTTGCGTCACGGCACGCACGAAGCGCACTAGGGCCCGGACCCGCACACAGGCCGCATACAGGACGCGCTGTCTACGTGGAAGCATCTTCTCTGTGTGCTGGAGATCTCTCATCTCCCCACTCCCTTCTCCCACGAAGCTGGCGGAATCAAAGAGACTGGACGGGAGGGAAGACAAGCAGGAGTTATACCGCATGAGAGAGCTGGAGGGGACGAGGGCCCCTGGGGCCACACGCGGGTCGAATGCCTCAGACTGCATGAAGGGCCCCACAGAGTGCGTGGTGGACATCAGGGATGGCTTTCTCGAAGAGCGCTTTCCTGGAGGGAGCGCGAGCTCTCCCGAGCTTTTGTGGAGGGACAGTCCTGAGAACAGCGCAGAGCCGTCACAGGTATGCTCGGCGTCCGCCCTTTCCTGTGCAGTGGCACGGGGGGACTGTTGGGCAGGTGTGTGTGCGCTTGTGTCCTGCATGGAGGACACGTAGAGGTCCTTCAGGGGGTGCGGATCAGTGCTAGAGTGGGGAGGAGCACCCGGTTGGGCCGCCTCTCCCTCACCGACTGCGTCCGCTGAGAGGAGCTGTGAGGAAGACAACGACGGGCGCTGCTGCAATCTGCCGCCACGCAAGGGAACAGGCACCTCTGCACCCCTGCCAACCTGCAAGGTCGAGCTAGAGGAGATTACTGATGTTCCACTTGCAGTCTTGAACAGACCGTCTTTCATGGAGGGGATGCTAGCTGTCGAGAAGCCAAGCGGGAGGGAGGGTGCGAAGGAACTCATGGTGGATGTGGCAAAGAGACGCCTGCGGGTTCTGCTGCGTGCAGAGAGGAGATGACCGAAGGACTGAAGGAACGTCTCAATCGGTTCCCTCCTTTCCAGGAGGTCTCGCAGCCTCATCTGGGTCATCTGGTCTCTCCTGGCCTCAACTCTGCACACCCTCACAAGCTCTGCCCACAACTGACGACGCTCCAGGACGTCCAGACGGTGCCTGAGGACTGCGAGGTCCCAAGCATCGACGCCGGACAGCACCGTGCACTTGTAGAAATGAGCTTTTGCATGCTGCACGTCAACAAAAAGGGGACACACAAAGAAAGCCGAGAAGATGAACAGAGGTGGGACAGGACGAGAAACCTGCCAACAGGAACGAGAGCTCGTGAAAAGGGGTTGATAGAACCTCGCCTGCGGCCAGCAGGTCGAACAAAAGCCACACCCTTGTGCAAGTCATTACCAGCAAGAATGGAAACGGAAAACCGGCACTATCCGAAATGCCCTTCTGTCATATGAATGCACTCGTGCCATCGTACATGTACCCAGCAACGCAAGCAGGCAGGCAGGCAGGTAGGACACATATCATGAATGTGGTCACTCCGTATGACACGTACCGATCGAAGCTTCTTCATAATACACTTCCTCAGGGGAACGCTGAAGAGCTCGTTGGTGATCTGCAGGTCCACCTCCCCCCCCAGCATCTGCAGTTGTGACTTGACAACGTCACACACCAAGTCAGCAGCGTACCTGCGAAGAAAGGGATGAAGAAAGTTGAAGCGAGTCACGCAAGTGCTGTTCAGGAGCGCAGTCTGCGAAGTGTTTGCTGAAGAGAACATGCGAGCACTCCCATCATCCACCCCTCTTCTTCTTTTCCTTTTTCTGTGTTGCATGAAAAATCAGTCCCGTATCTCATCTTCTTCCCTGAAACTTCCTTCTGATCTCCCACGCATCACGGTACACAAGCCAGCTGAAGAGACTGACTGTCCCAAAAACACTGCACTGAGCTCATGAATCAGCAGACAATTCTGAAAGACCCGTCGATAGACTCACTCTCTCTCCTTCCGGGAAAGATGCTGAGTGTCCACCTTCCTTCCCTCTCGGAGGACCACGGGGTTCTGCTGGAGGAGGAGCAGACTGCGGGCCCACCCCCAGAGGCGCCACCCCTTTCTTGACCAGCACAGACAAAACCCGCAAAGGGAGCAGGAGGACTCGAAGAGAACCTCCACAGCGAGAAGAAGCAAATACAGCGTCACACGCACCACACGCAACTTCTTCTCCATGCAGGCGCCAAACCATGACGACATCGAAACCCTCCGGGGCCCCCGCCTGTTCAGGCATGAACACTGAGCAGGGGCATCAACATCGTCAGTGCTCCAGCGGAATCCCCAAAGGAGCCGTGCACGTGCATGCAGGCTTCTTGTTTTCTTCACAGGCTCCTGTGCGTGTTTACGATCCCCATTCTCAGATTCTGCGTTGTTTGTCTCGGCCTCAACTCCAAACCCAATTAGCGGCCGTGCCCATCCCGACCGCCGGGACTTTCTGTACCGCTTCCATCCAGAAGTCATCCACTTTCCGCAGTGAAACTTTTTGCGGAGACGGGAAGCAGAGGCGAGCTGCAGTCAGCGGACGAAGGAAAAGAGATGAAGAAACAGAGAAATGCAAACACCGAAACGTGCTTTCCCCAAATCGGATGAGCAGCCGTGAAGAGGTACACCAAGCAGACGTAGACACGGATACAAAACGACATACAAAAAAAGCTCATCTGGGTCAAACCAAATTTGCAAACAAACATTAAAACTCTCTCACACATCCCAGAAAGCACAGCACCCCCCCACACTGACCTGTCTGAGGATGGGGCGACACAGCACAAGGATCACTCGCAGGAAAAAGCCGACGTGCACGGACAGGACCGCGATGACGAAGATCGCAATGCAGTTCAGGCTCACGATAATTCCCGGCAGGTTCCTGCCCTGCTCAAGGAGGTCCTCCACGCCCACACCCAACTGCCCGATCACCTGTGCCCCCAGAATCGTGACGAAGAAGGCCATCAGAGCGTGTTGCTCTAGACGGTTGCAGATGGAGAAGCAGCTTGTGGAGTAGGGTTGGGCTAGGGCTGCACAGATGAGAAGGCGGAGGCAAGAGCACGCCAAGTTGTTCACCAACCTCGATCGTATCCATTGATTAGTTAGTCGACTGGCCAGTCGCATTTCAGGTTCCATTTCATGGTTCCCGGTAAAAAGATGGACACTATCAATACACGAGAGAAAGAAAGCGTGAAGAGAACCCCGTCCATCTTAAGTAAATGTCAGGTCGGTGGACACCAAGCAGCTGCACACACACACACACACACACACACACACAGAGAGAGAGAGAGAGAGAGAGAGAGAGAGACTTGATCCATCCAACGACTGACCATGGACCCAAAGGAACACGACCGCGATGACCAGCCAGAGGGTCGTCCTCAAAGAAGACACCATGGGGATCCAGAGAGGGAGAAGAACCAGAATCTTCCGCGACATCGCCCAGAGCTCCCAGGCAAACAAACGGGGTTTGTAGTGCCTGCAAAAGCCCACACGACCGATGGAGATAACAAAGGATGCACACCCAAAGAAGCATGGAAAAGCAAAAGCATGGGAATGAAGCAAGACACAACATGTTGGCTGTCACAGATGCCTGCAGTTCCGAAAAAGGATGATTGTTTTCTCAGGATGCCAAAGAGACTCGGCCAAACCAATCAGACCAGCAGACTGCTACTCTTAGACCCCACTGCTCACCTACCTGTACAGGAACCCAAAACGGGTCAAGACCCTGTCTTCATGGAGACGGAAACGAATCGACCGAAGAATGATGGCAAACCCAGTCAAAGTCCCGATGGTCCAAACGAACAGTCCAATCCAAGCAAGGATGTACCTGTAGGTAGAACAAAAAAGGGGGGAAATCTAATGTGACAGATAAATGAGGCCAAAAGAAAGCCGCACCACGGGCAGATGCGAAAAGAGCGGGGCATAGTGCGGCAACACGAGAGCGGACAGGTGAGCGGCACTGTTGAAGAAGCAGAAGTCAGATGACAGATTGGGCAGAAAACATTTTGACAGAGAAGCACGGACAAGCATTGGATCATTAATTCAGAGGAAACACAGGGGCGCAGTCTTAGTTCCGTGGAAGACACAGTGAACCCAGGGACTTGATTTCTGCCACTTGACCGGAGAGCTGAGAGAGAGCCACTACACAAAGGGACACTCTGAGGCCTATCACGGAATGAGTGACTGACCACTTCTGGTGGGGCCCGTGGTGGCAGCTGAGATTGGGGTCCATGGCAAGGAAGAGGGGCCGTCCCTTTCCGTCTCCGTTGTCAAAGGTGTTCCCTCTGTTCACGTGAACACAGCTGACATTCCTCGAGAATTCACGGGCCAAGCAGGGGTGGGAGAGGAAGAGCACAACCACCCACGAACTCAGGCAACGGTTCATCACCCTGCTTCTCCACCGGGCCCATGGGGAAGCTTTCTGAGTCCTGCCCTCTGTCCCAGAGACGGAAGAGGCCGCTTCAGACGGTTGATTCGACCCTGTCACAGAATCCCCTCCCCTCTTTGCCTTCGAACGGAAGAGGGTCCTCCAGAAGCTGAGGTTCTTTCCGGAACGACCGGACTGAATGCTATTGCATAAAAGGTCCGAATTCTGCGACATCACGGTTGCCTCACCAACCGTCTCTGATCTGCGAAAATTTGGGACTGCATCGTTTGCTTTTTGGGCTGGTTTCGCAATGGGCCCCGTCCATGCGCGACTGAGGGTCACAGACCCGCCGCCGGGAAGCGAATGGCTGGTGTTTGCTCTTTGATCATTCCACCCTCGGCCTCCTGTTTCAATATCGAGATCAGCGGATGTCTGATCGAAGTCGATAGGGTCTTCCGACTCAGACTTCATGGGGGGGGGAACGGGGGACCGAGATCGGCCTCTCTCACTGCCCCTGCCGTCAGCCGAAAGGGACGAATCTGTAGACACCGTCCTTCTTCCTCCCTCTCCGTCTCGAGTGGCACCTCTGCCCCTCGACTCTTTACCTGATAACGACCCTGCAGACATGGCACCTTCTCGACTCAAGAGAAGTCGGTTCAGCCCCGCACGTCTGCGTTCGGAGTCCCTGCGGCAACAGAGTTGAGCAAGCACTGCAACAGAGAACGCAATTGCAAGCGCCATGAGTGGAAACATCAGAGCTACCATAAGGTGAATCTGTTCGGGTCTGTCCGTTCCAAGTGCCGTCTTCAGCTCGGGGATGCAGTCAAGTCCGAAGGTGAAGGTGACGGGGGAGTCGAACACCTGGTGGATCGGCACCCCTCCCGACAGACTGATGGAGGACACGAAACCGTGGAGGAAGGGTCCGTTCTTCTCCAGGAGACTTCTGTAGTGGGCGACACTGTCCAACATCAGCTTCATGCTCACGACTGCACACACAAAGGAAGGAGGGCACGGGGGCATGGGGTGAATGAAGACAGAGGAAAGCAGACATATCCAGAGAATCACAGTCGGAGAAGGACTCTTCGCAAAACACTTCTTACAAAGGTAAACATATGAAAGCACCTCAGTAAGCCCGGCTTCAAGAGCAGCAAAGTCTGTCCCACATAAACACCGAGTCACATTCTTGCGGCTGTCTGAAAAGAAATGAAACGACGCAAGCGCAAAAAGACGAGCACTCTGCTCCCCCACCAGCTTCGGACTGACTGAAGAGCTCGAACCAGGTCGTGAGGATTTTGAACACCGCTGCCTGCATGCTCCTCTCCGCTGTTTTGATGCGACCCCTACCCGTCAGAATGCACTTGACAACCCGAGAGGTCACAAGAACGAGGAAAATCAAAATCAAAATCAACTTGGCGATCAGCCACCCCCTCTCTTTATCGCATGACTGGCATCCACTGCTGAGTGCACTTCTCGTGTACCCCTCTTCACAACGCGAACAGTAGGGCCCTGTCGTTTTCAAAAGACACTCGTTGTCTACACCACACACTGTGTCCCCCCAAGGGCACCGCCAGAAAAACGCCCCAGATACCCCACCGCCAGACTCCGCTCTCGAGATCGCAGCGGTGGCTTGAGCACTGGGCTCACCACTCCCCATCATGTTCTGCGTGACCTGCATATTGGTGGACAGGGACTGGGAGTGCAGAAAGTCCCGATGCTGGCACTGAACCTGCAGACCTCGCCCAGCCAGCAGATCGGAGAGGCTCAGGTCAGTCGAATCACCCCAATCTCGGGGATTTCTGTCCTCAGCCCCGCAGAGAAACCCCATCTCCTCTTGTCCGACCTGAAGAGGTGAGGTAGACTCTTCCAGCGCCAGATGGCAGAGGGAATTCTGGGAATACCCCTCACAAACTTGTGCAGCAGGGCATGTGCCTTCAACGATGGGGGCATGGGTCTGAGAACGTGATTTCTTGAGGCTCTGAAAAAATCTGTTGCACCCGCGAATTTCTCCCCTTTCCCCGATCTCCTCCCTGTCCTTTTGCTCTTCGATGTCCTTCAACGCTGCTTCAAAGAAATCCTCATCCCTCCCCAACCCATCATAACGGAGCCAGTCATATACACACGCACATAGGGAAACAGGTCCCCGTCTTTCGGCTGCACTACTGCTCACACCTTCATTATCTCTCACAGCAACCGCATGGAACCCCTCACGGGGAGAAGGGCAAATGGACCTGAGATGCTTGTACTGACTCTCTCTGAGCTCGGCAAGACCTGCCCAAGCTCCGTACTTGTAAGCGTCTGTGGCAGACGCGTTGAAGCCTGCGAGGCGCTCTTGAAGGACGTCCGACTGGGTGCCCCAGGAGGCAATTTCCATGCTGGTGATGTTCCTCTGGGCCTCCAACCTCTCTGCCTCTGTCGGCCCGCACAAGGCAGACTCGAGACAGGGCTTGCAGGAATCTGAAGCGAACCCGTCAGCGAACGTTCCGGGGGGGCACGTACGGCAGGAGGAACTCCCGCTGTCGTCGGAGAACGTCCCCGGAAAGCAGGGCGTGCAGGTACACGAACCGTCAGAGGGGCTAAAAAATCCGTGGCCGCAAACACGGCACGGGACTTCTGTGAGTTCCACCCCTTTCACAACAAAGGCGCCTCCCTTCGGGGTCACTCTGCACTCTGTGCTCTCCATCAGGAGCTGAGTGAAGTTCACATTCGACATCTTCCCCGCGGGGCAGGCAGAACACACACCCCCACTCCCCTCAGTAGTCTCTCCAAGATCACACGGGGCGCACATGGCACAGCTGGGAAGTTCTTCTTCGTATGTGCAGTCTTCGTCGTTCACAGAACACCTCCAGCTCTTCTTCAGCAAGACAGAGCAGAGATCGTCTGACGCACCTCCCTTTTTGGATGCCTTCTCGCGAAATATCGGTGGCCGAGTCCCGGGAGCACACCCCCACTGGCGTGCGTCAAGTGAGACGGGCATGTTGCCGCTCACCTTGCAGAACTCCAGCATTTTTGTCATCAATCTGCGCACAGAGAGAGAGAGAGAAAAAGAATTCTGTATGAACAGACTCGATAGACTCTTGCATCTCCAAACATTTAAATGCGCAACTGAAAGCAAGGGGAAGAAAGCACAAAGATTGTGCAGAAAAGGGGGAGAGAGCCAAACTTCTGGACCGACTGACCGGTTGGGGAGTCCTGGGGTAAACGGATTTCCCCTCAAATCCAGATCTTGCAGGCTGGCTGCACGTGTAAAATTCAGCCTCTCGAGCCCGTCCCCCCCGAGCCCTGCCGAGCCAAGTCGGAGGACCCGAATCGACGCAATGTGGTGGTTCACAAGGTTCACTGGTAGATTCCCACTCTCTGCTGCAACACGTTGATCTTCCGTTGAGAACGCCTCTCCGAAAGAGAGACGGGCCAGGTGGGGGTTCGGCACGCACTTTTCAAGGAGCATCATGCTGGGGTCAGGAATCGGGTGATTGAATCTGTTGCTCTCAAAATCTAGGCCTTCGGAGATGTTCGGAAATGTTAGGAGATCCTCAGGAATGGGACCCGAGAACAGATTCCGAGACACGTCCAGCTCACGAAGTCCATTTCCCGTCACACCCCGCAACCCCTGCAGAGACCCCTGCAACCTGTTACCCCTCAGACGCAAAACACGAAGTCTCTCGTCACGCGCCAATTTGTTGCAAGATGACAGGAATCTGGGTTTCGGGGGGTTGGGGTATTCTTTGAACAGGGGGCCGTCGAGGTTGTTTCTCGACAGATCGATAGTTTGAGCATACTTCAACCTCCACAGAGACTGAGGAAGAGGACCAAACAGACCGATCGTCGAGAGGTGAAGAGCGTACCCTCCCTCAAGACTGTGGTCACTCGGACTGAGACATTTCAGTGCCTCCCACGAGTAGCAGAAATGCAGACGGTCGCTGCGAAGACTATCCCCCTGTTTCACAGCCTCCGTCAAGTCTGCCATCTGCACGAATCTTCTCTGGGCCTCAGACGGGGCCGACGAGAGGGTCATAGACCCCGGACACACATCCTCCAAATATCGTATATCAAACCCCTTGTCAATGCAGTGACGCATCCAGAGAGGAATCTTTCCCCATCCCTCTCTTTCCTGCGGCTCCATACTGTTCCAGACGGATAGCGCAAGCTTGCAGTTTCGGCAGTCAGCCATCAGCTCACGAATCACCTCCTCAACCATTCCCCCATCGGCACCGCACGCAGGACACTGCTGTCCGCACACGATGCAGTCCTTTGGAGGGACCGTGTTGTTGTCACTCCCCCCAAACGTCGGTTCGATGGGATTCGAGAGACCTCGGTCACCCTGAATCGTTGCCAGTTGGGTCTTGTTGAACGATTTCCCTTCGAAACTGCAAGTGTAGAGAAGGGGAAGAAGTGAAACAAAGACACTAAATAGACAAGTGCTACGCGTCTCTTCAGTCTTTCTGCTTTCCCCGTGACATCACAAACTCCAAGGAGCTGCGAGTCGAACACCCAAAAACACTGCACGGAGGGGGGCAGACGGCCAGGCACGTTGCAACTACCGAACGAATCGACAAGCATCTTCAAAAGAGGTAGACTGGAGAGAGACCGTGCACCATGAAAGGCCTCACGCAGACAGGCAGACAGGCAGGCAGGCAGGAGTAGGCAGAACGACTGACCGAAAGTTCAGAAGTGCAAAATCAGTTCCTGCAGAAACAAGAAGGAAGAGACGATGGTCACGCGAGACAGACGGGTGCCACGAGCGGAATCCAAGCCGAGAGGTGAAAGGATCAAAGATGGAGAGGGAGGGCATACGTGTAATCGCGAAGTGGAAAGGAAAGAGTCATCTTGGAAACAGAAAATGGGAGACAGAGAGGTAGAGAGCGATTCCTTTGTGCTCGTCCCAGCTCAAGAGGACCAGAAGGAAAGCATGCAGCCGGATGTTTGAAAACGCTGCCGCGAAAGAAAACTCGTTGACCGAGAAATCACGGGGATGGAGACAGGTGGATGGGCAGAGAGACAAACAGAGAGAAAGAGAGACTAACTGTTCTTGAGAATGGGTTCTTTGTCAAGACTCAGTAAGTCATAGGCACGGAAGCCGTCAGCACCTTCCCCTCCTTTCATCAACCTCTGGAAGATGGAAGGCTTGATCGGGTCATGGAACATCGCACCTCCGCCCTCGGTGAGATTGCGGAGACGAATATCCGATGGCATGTCAGAAGACGAATTCAAGGGCTCTGTGATGAGGTGCAACCTGGGTTTAAAACTGCTGAGAGAGTATTGGAAGTGACCCTCATCCTTTATTTTGCTGGCTTCTGCGAGGACCGTCATCACGAGCAGAGTGAGGTCATACACTCTGGGGGTCAATTCGTTCATCTTTACTGTGCCTACACCCTCTAGCTCGAGACGGGCTTTGGGAATTCCGAATCTCTCGGGGGACATGTTCGAGACCCCCGGAGGCGTCACACCGAGCATTCCCCTGAGAACCTCGGGGGCATCGCTCAGCAGCTTCATCCGGTGCCTCCCTGTTCTCAGGTTGGCAGCCTGCATGGAGACACGATGAAGCGAGCAGCAGACAAATTGAGATGGAACTGTGGAAAAGGTGAGGAGGACAGGGAGCAGGACGAGAAGAAAAGGGGGACTTGGATGAGCGGCGATCGGCCAAAAAACACACACCGCTTCTTGACTGCATGCACACTCGAACGACCAATCACCGATTCCTCCACCGCCCCTCACACTCAATCTTTTCCTTGCCCGCATCCTTGCTGACGGACTGACTGACTGCCTGACCAAATCGTCATTTAGAATCACAGCAACGTCAGGTCGGTCCAGAAGACCCGGCCAGTCGTCATTAAAAGGGATCTCTCCAATGGTGTCTGCGTAGCAAAGACCCCCCCCTTTCTTTGCCTTGTTTCCGGCCTTGGCAGCCTCCAACAGCAGCCGCGCGTCTTCCATCACCGCAAGAAAAAGGAAAATCGCAACATCGTCTGTGGAGGCCGCGCCATCGGATCGCCACCCATTCACTTTCATCAACTCAGACCGGAGCCTTGTGGCCCTCTCCTTGAAGCTGTCAAACTCCGAACTCCCTCCATCAACTGCCCCCTCGTCCCCCCGGAGCTCCGTCTCTGGCAGGAGGATTCGGGTGTACCCCTGTCCTCCGGCAGTCTCGATCTCATTTGCAAGTCCTCTCGAATCAACGCTGAAAGAGGAGAAAACAGAACCAGTTGATTGTTGACAGAGCGGGATGGAAGGTAAAACAAAAAAGAGTTTCTGCACGAACTCATATCCGCCTCCATCACGCAGAGAAAAAAAAAAAAGAGCCCTACCGGAAAAAGAAAAACAAACGACAGAACGAACGACGCATGGACAGAAAGCAGGCAGAGAAAGACAGTACACAAGAAAGAGGGCTACAGGACAGGCAAGCAGATCCGATTACTATCGCACAAGGTTCGAAACTCACTTTCCTGAGAAGACCAGAGCTTTTCGAGAATCCTGCCAGTCAAAATGCTCCAAGACCTTTGTGATAGCCGCAGCCTCTCCTCTGTCAGAAGGGACGCCCACTCTCCAAAACACGGGGCTAAAATTTTTCTCCAGTTCTGACAGAGTGGCTTCAGTGGAGAGGAATGGGATGTTCAGGGAATTCGCAAGAGGGACCAGATGGACCGCTCTGCGAGCAAGAGAGGGATGAACCGAATTCAGAGAGGGATGAACCGAATGAAGAGAACAGCGAAAGACGATGTGGAGGGAGATGACGACCAAAAAGGCAGACATGACTTGGAAACAGGACAGAGAGAAATCTGGACCATTTCCGCCCGGAAAGAAGCTGTCTTGCGATCGACATGTGCAAGCGGACAAGAAGAAAGTTGGATTAGTCTCACTTCTGCTCCCCCCCCCCGCCTCCCTTCAACTTCCCTCTACAAGTAGGAAAGGAGACTTACACGGCCGATCCGACGAGTCCTGCAAGGAGCAGTGCACAGAGAGAGACGGAATGAATGAATGAAAAGGAGGAGGAAAGGTTTGAAGAAAACGGGGGCGGGAATAACAACGCCAAAGAGAGCAGCTGTAACATGACTCACTCGGCAACGACTTCTTCATGACATTTGTTGGCATTCTCTTTGCTGATCCAATTAACTGAAAAACGAGGAACGCTGGTGCCAAACTCTCTTGGGTTCATCCGTTGGTAATGAGCGTGCAGAATTAGAGCCTGACAGGAAGACTGACCGATCACAGCCGACACGCCCTTCGAAAACATCGCGAGAAGTACTCCGGCGGCCTCCAGAGGGTCGTTTCCCTCTTCGTCCTTGCAACTACTGCACCAGAACAGGGTGCGGCGCGTGTACTCAGGGACAGGCAGGTTGGTGGGCATGTTGAGAGGGGAGAGCAGTGGCGGAAGGGGCCAGGCGGTGGGGCAGGTTGCGCGGAGACAAATGAGAAACGGAAGGCTGCACATTGCGGCACGGATTCACTGACTTGTGACGCAGATTCGCCACGACAAACTCGAAAGCGGTGCCATTATACTTCGTATGATTGAAGTCCTGCAGAAATATGTGCTCATAAACACAATTGAAGTCAGCACACAAGGGTTCACTTTCAGCATGGGAGCAGATCCACCATCAGGTATTAGATTCCACGCAATCGTGTCATCATTTGTTCATCAAACGAAAGTGTGGCTTTAAACCTTATATGTATTCCCGTCTCTCTTTGTTGTACCCTCCTTTCATTGAGTCTCACCCGAAATGCCGTGTTCAGGCCGAAGGGATATGTCGTTTTCTCGAAGCACTCAGTGATAACCTGCAAGAAATTCACACAAGACTAGGGTCCAGCGACCACGATAGCTCGATCATTGTCCCACTGAGAGTGAGAGAGAAGTGGAGCGAGACGGAATCTCTTTCGACTGACCCCAATACCGATCCTCCTCTTGCGCCTCTGCTCCTGGCCATAACATTGAGCAATTGACCAGCAGAGGACCAGAAAGCCGCACAGCCTTCCACCCCACATTAGACGACCAAGAAAGAGCACATGAATCACAAGAGACGTCAAACTATGACAAAACTGACACAAGCAAAGAACTCAAGCTACGTTTTGTATCCACTTTCGCAAGGAACAGCACAGCGCCTCTCAGCAGCAAGACCACAACCATCCTCCCACAACACAAGCCTCTCTTTCAGTCTTCATTCAGCTGTGGAACTCGTGGAACGAAAAGATTGCAGAGTCTCACAAATGGCCCGGAAAGCGTAGCTGAGGGGCACTTACAAAGAGTTGAGGTGGGAGGCCTCGGATGTCGACGTACGTGCTGAATCTCCGATTGCATCTGACGCAAGCAAGCTTGCGAACGGCCCCGGAAAGCAAGAAAAATGAGAACTGCACGATTGACGCACGCCGGCCAGCCGTCGCGCCGATCCCCCCCCTCCCCCGCGGGAAAAGCCGCGGAACCCCCCCTTCCCCGGGAAAAAAGCCCGGGGGTAGCTCTGACGCACGCATAGCGCAAATTCAGAATTTTCGCGGTCGCTTTCCGGGGCCACCCATATCTGACGCACGCATGCATGGCGACGGGTTGAAGTCAGGTTCACGCTTTTCTGGACCATTTGGGCAGGATCTTTCCGGAGCCTTTTTTGGTGAAAGACATTGCATGCGTACATGGACTGGGGTATTTTTATTTTGTAAGTACCCTCCGCTTCGCTTTCCAGGACCATGACACACGCAATTTTCATCATTACCCCGGAAATCTAACGTACTCCGTACGAATGGCCCGGAAAGCGAACAAAATTAACTCCATTTGTTGTGACGCTTATACTCATGTTGTGTTAAGTAATAGGAGTGTAATAACAGGGGGGGGGGGTGCGTTCAAGCTCTTAGGACTCCAGATCCGACGGGGTCCCCCCCGTTCAAGTTCTAGGGAGATCAGACCCCTGTGAATGGGGACCGCCCCGTTTGGAGAGCTCTAGGTGAAAAAAAATGTTAGGTCATGAAGACAACCCAGATGATGACCTTCATAAAGCCTAAACTATTCTCAACTCTAACTCAAAACATACTTAAACTTCTGAAATTCTAGCTAAAATCTTCTTATAACATTTTATAACTTAAATAAAATTAACTTCAATATCAATTGAATTCAACTCCGTCATAGGGTATCATTAATCAGTTTCTAATTTTTTTTAATTTGTCATCAAACAAAGAATGGCAGAGGCAGAAACACTTGTGATATAGACATTAGGTGATCGATGTGCCCTTATGTATCAGGGCAGTCATTATGCGCCTGCAGAAAGACAGCCAAAATTAATGGTCAGCAACGGATCAGCGATCTCAATGGGGTCTGGGCTTGAGTAGCAGAATCAGCAGCAGTGAGCGGTGTGAGGGCATCATAGTCAGCAGCAGTGTAAGGCAAGAGAAAACAGAACAACCATATAAAAAAGCGACTGTTCACAGAAGGTGGGGCATGGCGGGGCAGGTGA
>JAHBMJ010000566.1:21639-45203 GCA_018398765.1 Chromera velia | reverse complement strand
AGCTATGTCTGTCCCATACCAGTTCTTTTTTGCCATCGAAGATCCTATAGCTTAATTGAATGCATTTGCGTGGCCGAGATCGATCTCTTGTGCCATGCATTGGCGTCCCGCACATATTGCTTGAGGGGCACGTTTCTCTCTGCATGTTGTGCGCGGAGGGATTGTTTTCTCGCGACCGTTCGCACGGAGCCCGGCATGCGTGACGGATCAGATCTAGACAAGAACCGAGGCCCTCCATGGGCCCCGGCATAAGGTCAAAAATATTCCCATGCATGCATGCATGTTTTTTGCATGCATTCTCTTTTAATTGTATATATATATATATATATATCATTGCAAATGTGCGTATATATATACAAAATGTGGTGATGCTCCTCTTCTTTACCCTGCTTGCCTTCTTGTTCTGTGTTCGGTTGCGGAGTTTGGGGCTTTCAATTGGATCTGTTGTGGACGGTTGTGGAGCTGGAGTTGCTTTTGGCTCTTGACATTCTTGGATTCGTTTCGCACAAGTCTCAGCAGACTATATAATGATCAGAGACTTGGACAGACTCTCGCGTTGGCAAACCATATGACCCACACAATAAATGCACGGCTCGACCAAGTTGTCGAAAAGATGACCAAGATAAGTGGGTATAAAGTCGATAGACGCTCGGCCATTTGGTGCCTTGCCTACGCAAAAAAGAAGGCTGGTCTCACAACGACTTCCCTCATTGAAATTCTCTCCTCCGACAACCTGCTTGACAATCTATTCGTCCACTTTGACACCTCTATCCCAGAAATAACCGACATCCTCTCTGCGCGCGAGGCGAATCAGGTAGACCTCATCAAAAGCGTGGTGCTCTGCGAGCATGACATTCCAGCGGCACTGAAGGAGGGCATTGCGATCGACTTCACAACGTCAAAACCCGTCTACACCGGCAGGTGCGCTCATCAGATAACATCAGTATGTACGTTGCACGCAGCGTAAAGCCCAGAGTCCCCGTGCAAGTCCACGCACCGCAAAGGGCGCAAAGCCCCGAAGTCTTCTGCTTCTTCTGCAACGCCCTTTTGCAAAGCCCCGGATGTATGCACGCTCTATCGCACCACGTCTGCAAAGCCCGCATCGCACTGCACATAAAGCCCTGGGTTGGTGTTTCTTCTCTGCATCATGAAATGCAAAGCCCATACGGATCTCTTTTGGTTTTGTGTATTACACTGCACCTTCGCAAAGCCCGAGACCCAAACTCAACTGCACGATGTGTATGTGTAAAGCTCTGTTCTGCATTATACTGCTCTGTTTTTGGAAGCGTGCGAACTTACATGTTTGCAGGAATATGAATGACTACACCCTGAGGCTTACGGAGAACGAGGTTATCAAAAAATGCCCACTTGCAGTGAAAAAACAGAATTCAAAAGTTGACAACATCATCAACCATATCGATGAACACAAAGCCCCCCCGAAGACGACGGTCTTTGAAGTTGTTCGAAAAAAGGCCAGGTATATGGTTCTCTTCTGGTCGACCATGAAGAAGTTCAAACACCCCGTGCAGACCTTCTCTGTCCCTGCTGGACTGCTGACCGAGGTCAAAAAGAAGATTTCTGAGAAGTACACGCAAAAGCTCCTCAACTTGAAGCCTTAATTTGGAGGCACCCTCAGTGCACTGTTGAATCCACAAACAGAGAGACTTGTTTTTTTTAAATTGTGATTCAGAAGCATCCAATTGAATGCCTTGATTGAATGCATAGACAGAAAGACACATCCTGCTGTCTTCTAGCTGTAAAAGATAACTCCATAGACACAGAGATGTGACACACATACGCACACAAGGTACTAAACTGTTCGCGTGCAAGACTTTCAAGCGCCTTCGAGAGGGGGAAAAGAGGTTGAGAGGGGTCCAGCAACACATTTATGCTAGCGTTTGTGGAGACGATGTGGAGACGCCATGCCTAGTAGCGCCATGTATGCATGGAACACCTGTCGATCAGCTCAAAGGTTTCAAAACAACAGCGCAGCAGATTTTTTGTCCAAGGAACCATAGTGGTGGCTCTTGACGACTCTACATCGCGTTCTGCAGTGATCGGGAAGCTGGGAAGCGAGACGAGGTCGATTGTTTTCGCTTGCTGAGGGTGTGTGCTTGGGACTGGCGTTGATGGGTGCAAGGAGACATTTCGCGGCAGCCTTTTGGGGGGCAGCGACTCCAAGAGTGACAGCAGCTTGGAAAGCTGCGAGAATACGCAGTGGGGGGCAGGGGGACGTCGGGGAGGCAGGTTTGGAGTCGTCAGTCTGCTCCCGTCTCTGCCCTAACACAGACGCCTACATCGGGTCGAGGTCTACCACGAGGCTTCATGAAGACCTGTACGTTTCACCCGTGGCATGCCCGGGCTTATCAACAGTAGACTCTTCGGTGTGCACTGCGAGCAGCCTCGAGCTCACGTCTCGGGATGTTGCTCAGGAGGCGGACTCCGGAGGGAGAGTGCAGGTCTACTTGGACGTTTAGGGACCCTCTGGCTGGCGAGATATTCCTGAGACAGGTCTGCCCTAGCTTCCCGTGCCGTCCACTCTGCCGGCCCCTGTCTACCGATTCTGCCAGCTGCTCATGCTGTTCTCCATCTATGATTCCTCCATTCACGTCTCTAACTCCTCTCGGCTCTTTGCCTGCCTCTTCGGTCTTTGCAATTCCTTTTGCACGCTGCCCTTCTGTTCTTCCAGCTTGGTCTCGTCCGTGCTCAGGCTTGCCGTCCTCTTCACTGTCGCTCATACCCTCCGCTGGGTCTGTCTCGAAAGATTTCTTCCCTTCTCCTTCCTGCAGGTGCCTTGGGGGATCTCGAGTGGACCTTTGTCCTGCTCAACATGGATGGCCTCTTTGCAGCCCAACAAGAAGCGGTGGGTCGAGCGTATCCAAGTTGTCGACGCGTTTCCTCTATGGGTAGACTCACGTCTCTCCCCCTCTGCGTGCAGCCTCTTGACGCCCAACGGGAAGTCGACCGCCACGCTTCTCCTTCTCAAGGTGCGTCCCCAAGGAGTGTGTTCGTCGCCTTTTTGGTTTTCTGCCTGGCCACGCAGTTATCTCAGAGGGTTATCGTTTTCGTCAGATCGACCCGAGGCTGCAGTCCCCTTTTTTCGGAATATCACCCGCGGAAAAAGAAGCGTCATCCGGCTGTCACCACCATTCAAAGGTGAAAGCAGGGGGGCGGGTGACAGTGGTGACAGTGGTGATACCTTTTTCCAAAACTTCTCTTTTCTATACAGTTCCCCTCTTTTTTTCTCTACATACTTTTTTCTAAAAAGGTGTCACTAGTGTTACCACTGTCACCTATGAGGTGCTTTCACCTTCTTGGGTGGGTGACACTTCGGTTTGAAGACTGTCACCCACGGTTGGAAGTGTCACCTCTCTCTCTTTGCCTGTCTGTACGGCCTCTTTTATAAGGCCTGAGCCTTCGAGTCTCATTCTTAGGCACGGGCCTCTAGCCACGCTCCTTCTCCCCTCTCCTTCTCTCCCATCGTTCTCCTTCTCCTCTTCTGCTCTCCTTCCCTTGCTTCCCGCTCTCCGTCTGTTGCGATACCGGACTGCTCATGTTCCCCCTTTTTCCGTTCTCTGTGGCCCTGGAGTTCTGTCTAGCCCTTTTTCGCTCTTTTCTCTCTGGCTACTGGTGCTTTCTTATGTCCTCTCTGCTCTTTTCCCGCCTATTTACCCGCCCTTCACCGGTGCCTACTTATCGCACCCTCTTTCTTCGAGAACGTGCATCTCTTTTTCTCCGCCTGCCTTCGCTTTCTTCTCAGCACGTGTCGACTGTCTTTCGGTCTCTTTGATGCAGATCCCTGGGAAGGTCCTGAGGAGAGCTTTGCCTTTGCCCTGGTGAACACAGAGGGCCGAGGGTCGACGACCGTCACGTCTCTCCACGTGCACCTGTTTGCAGCCCTATGACGAGAGGTGAGCCAGGCGTGTTGGTACTGTCAACCGCTCTTCCTGCCTATTTTCGGTTCGTCCTTTATGCCTTTTTTGTACCCGTGAGCTCGCCTCGTGCCCTGTGTACAGCCTCTGGCCAATGCTGACGCCCTCTTGGATGGCCATGCGAGCGCTGCAGGTGGGTCTGCATGCTAGCTGTGGCGCTCTCCTTTGGCTCTCTCCCTTTTTTTGGCTCCCTCCCTGCTTATCCCTCACCTTTTTTGGCCGTCTCTGCCTGGCGTCCCTGTCCGTCCGTGTCCTGCTTTCCAGTTTCATGAGCTTGGGTACTCATGCCGCTTCCTCTTGTATGCTGGTCGTTTCGCCGCGCCTCCCCTGCTCCGAACCATTTTTTTCTTTTTCCCCTATTGGCTTGTTTTCAGGTCTGTGCGGGCGCCCCGAGAGGAGTTCCAAGGGTAGCAAGGTAGCCGAGTCGAGCCTGAGACCCGAGGGTGCGCTCCGGGAGCTTGTTCAAGCGGTGAGTGGAGCGTGCCGGCCCTGGTGGTCTCGGGATCTGTTGACTACGTAGTCTCATTCCAAGCAAGACCTCTGCCGCCGTCTGTATATGCAGGCTTTCCCCATCTCCAGTCTACTGCCAGACGAGCGGGACTCTGTTAGAGGCAATTCGATTCCTCCCACAGGTGTGTATATGTTCCTTCTTTTTGTAGTCTGGGCTGGTCTGCTCATTTGAGTTGCACCGACTGATGCCCTTGCGTTGCATGGTGAACATTCTCTGCCGTATGGTCACAATCTTCTCCCATCCTATTCGTAAGTACAGGGATGCCTTTCCCTTCTGCATCCTCCGGCAGCTAGGCTGGCGTTTTCTCTCGGCAGGTGTGCACTTCCCTCTTGGCAGATGTGTACTTCTCTCTCGGTAGGTGCGCTCTCGGCAGGTGTGTACTTCCCTCTCGGCAGGTGTGCACTTCTTTCTTGGCGGGTTTGCACTTCCCTCTCGGCCGGTACATGTGCATTTTTCACTCTGCTCTTACAGTGCCGACAGCTTCATGCCCTGCGACTGCAGGTGCGGAGGATCGGCTTGCGGATTGGAGTGCTTTGCGTCGCTCTGGAGGCAGCGGGCGAGGGCAACTCGCGTCGGATTGGCGAGGTTCCCCCCCAAAAGGCCCTGCACAGGGTACGTCAGCGTTGTCTCCTTCCGCGCGCGCGTTTTGCACACGCCTGCAGGCTCTAAACATAGAATCCGCATTCCGTCTCTCGTTTACCTGCCTGCAGGACCCTGGTCTTAAGCAGCCTCTTGCTGGGGCTGGTGGCTGCAAGCTGGACCTCAGATCAGATCTGGAGAAGGCGGTGAGTCGGCGTTCCCTCCCTGGCTCCCACTTCCTCTGTTGCCCTGCGCTATTGGATTACACGCTGTGTTTCTCTCCCCTCTGTGCAGCACTTCCGCCGCGACGATGTGCAAGAAGGCGAGCCGTTCGAGGACACCGGCGTTACCGCAGGTCGGAATTTGTTTTGTTCGATCGGCAGTCGTTGAGACTCAAGGTCGGCATCCATTTGTATTCATGGTTGGATCCTCTGCTCTTCTCACAGTGTCTTGTTCCGTTGGCTACTTTCCTGCCCTTTGCCGGTCCCTGGCCGTTTTCTGCCTTGCTCTGCCATCCCATCGTTGCTGATCGACTGTGTGCGCGGCGCAGAGTGGGCGCTGTCGAGCAAGGTGAAGAACCGGCTCGCCCACGCATACAATGGGAATATGTTCTCAGCCCCCAGAGGCCTCACGCTAAAGAGGGGCGGCTCGGAGTCTGGGGAAGAAAAGAAAGTTAAGAAGCCTACGAACCTTGAGGACTTCAGAACCAGTGTCACGGCGTCCTTCAGGATCAGGCGGGAAACGCTTGAGATCTGTGACAGTGACGGCTTTCTCATCGCATCCGTTGAAGACCTGGATGATGGCAAGACCTACATTATCACTGGTACCCATCTGGATGCCGCGACTCAAGGTCTGTCCAAGGTTGCATGAGTTGTCAGTCTCTCCTTATGCATCTTGGCGATCCTCATCTTGCCCTAAAATTTCTCCAGCATACATTCGTCACCGCCATCTCTTTAGATCGACTTCTTTTCTCGCGTACGTGCGTGCGTGACCGTCAGCTGCCTCTGTGGTTGCGCTTCCTGTATATGTGCATGCGTGCGTGCGTGCGTGTGCCTGGTCTACCAGATTGAAGTCCGCGTGCGAGTCTGGGGTCGGTACATCATGGATGGTCGCGGAAGTCAGCTAGGTGGGAGGAGCGGGCCGAACGAAAATTTTCTCCATGCAGCATACAGTGACGTGTCGTGAGATTGCGAGTGGGTTTGGAGGTTCTTCTCTTTTTTTGCCGAAGGAAGCATACGTTTGGTGTATATCTCCAGATTGAAGTGCCGATCGAGAGCGGTGTATGATCGAATGGCTGGCTGTTAGTCCTCCGGGTGTTTGGTGCATAGGCGCGTGCGTAGCTGAAGGTCGATCGCGTCGTTCCGCTTGGCTGCATGGTTAGGTTCATGTGTATCCGTGAATCAGTATGTGGCGTCTGGCTGGGACTGTATGCATCTCCATATTCAAGTGCACGTGGCATACTGCGTGCTGTATGGATGGCCGCGTGTTGTGGGGGTGTGGATTCCAGCCTGCAGGAGAGTGTCTGCTAGCCTTTTTCTTTCTAAGCGAAGAGATTCTCCATCACACATTTGGGGTCTCCATCTCTTTAAATTTGAGATTCGTGTGCTCTTGGTCGCTGTGTTGTAGGTGGTGCATACGACCAAGCAGCATGCATGAATGCCGTGAGAAGAGAAGTGCGTATGTGCCTGCGTCAGGAGGTCTGGCCTTGGGATTGCATGGTCTGTCGAGATTGGAGTGTCTGCGGGCTTTCTCCGGTTTTTCCAGCATGCGTTCAACGTCGCCAGATGGAATTAAGTGCGCGAGTGCTCTGTGTGTGTGTGTGAGTGGCTGGCTGTGTGAGACGGTATGTCGAGATTGGACTCGTTGACCGAACAAAAATTTTTGCAGCATGCATTCAGTGTCTAGCTCCAGATGGAAGTGCGTGAGTGCTGTGTGTGTATGGCGGGCTGGTTGTTCATCGGGTGTCCGTTTGGCTGTGAGAAACAGGTGTCTGCTTCCGTAGCAGGTGCGTGTTTGCATGGACGAGTGCGTGAGGCTGAGCATGGGTACAATGCGGGTTCCTTCTCCTTTTTATGTGTTGTCTGGTGTGTGCGTGTGCCTGTGTAAAGTTGGTGCAAAATTTTTGTCCTTTTGCAGGTATGACGCTTCTTGGTGTCTTGATTTCCACTCTGGGATCGCTGATGGGACGTCGGTATGCGCCTCGAGGCTGGACAAGGTTGCAGTGGACCAACTCATTGTTGACACTGAATGGGCGCTTGACGAAATGCCTGACTTCTCAACAACTGCCGTGACAGGTTCGAACCCGGCTGCTCACAGTGCGGTGAAAGCAGGTGCCAATCACCTTTCCGAATCGTGGAAAGTCTGGGATGTGGGGCCGCAAACTCACCTGACTCTGCATCATCGGGTGGCCGACGCAAGGTAGGTAAAAAAAAAAGTGAAGGCGTCTCCTGCCAATTATGTGGTCCTTCCATGATAGCGCACCTCAGAAGCTGCCTATAGTCAGTAGAGTCAAGAAACAAGTACTATGACGCGTGAAAAAGAGAACGACGTACTTGCTCAGACTCTTGCATTCGTTGAGGTGCGCTCTGGCTCCAAATCTAAAGAAGAGGTGATTGGACAACTTATTGTGACGATCGAAGTGCAGTGTCAGGCGAGGCGTCTTCAACCGCCACAGTACGGAATCGCGGTTTTTACAGATGCCAACCACAGCTGGTACATGTTGCCCATCAAGTAGGATGGCCAAACACAGCCAAGTCAGAATGGTACCCACTCCCTAACTCCAGAGAATTTTATGCGTTTGGTGGATGTACTTCAGAAAGATTGCATGTGGTCTCTTGGATTGAGGCAAGAGATTTGATGAGGGAAGAAAATGGGGCTCTATGTTGTGAATGATCGTCAAAATAATTCGTGGGTACTGGGGTAAGGATATACTGAATCCGTTAGGAATGTAGGATCGATTAAAAGCTGGATTCACATCTCCGCAAAAACATAATTAATTTAGGTAATACTTGATTGATGCTCTTGAGATGCAACATAAAATATCTTACAGATGAAAAATCAAGTATTTTTGAGCATATGTGTCCGCTATAGTTTGTCTGATCCCTTATTGCCAAGTTCAACGCCAACTTCCAGGGCCATCACTGCATCATCACTGCCCAAAAAGTAGTCTAGTTATCCCTTTCTACCTTGTTCCGCTGATTTGTTCTAGCTGCAAGCAAGTGATCGATCGAGGCTTCGATAAGTCTCCTAGAGATGCAAGACAAAAGCTAGGACGAAAGCTTATTAGATGATACCTCGGTAGACCTAGTGGAATCTTTCCCTAGTACGGCACTAGAGCGTGGCCTCCAAGCTACCGGCATTTTAACCTGTGTACAAACTCTAGTACACGACGGTGGATGGTGGTTGTTGGCTCTCCATTGAGTCTCCAAGCTGTATCGTCCATTACCGCTTCTTCCGGTCCGTCGTCCCTCTTTAATATAAAGGGCTTCTTGAGCGCATTATACCGAGTCCCGCCTGCAGGTCTGTGTGCAGACTATAGTCCTAGCGCAGCTTCTGGAAAACCTGGACTTTGATACCGTTGCCCCACTAGTATCTCTTTGAATACTAGCGCAACTTTGCGGCCTTCAAAAACTAGTGCAAGACGCTCACCGTATTTTTGAAACCGGTAGTTCCCTCAAGTGTGTTGCGGCTGCACAGAACTTCATAAATCCATAAGTTTTGTATAGCTTCATAGTGTTATTCATGCTCGAAGTCCCTCCCGGCGTGACACATCGGCAAAATATGCTTGCATGGCTTTCTTTCTCTTGCACAACCACGCAAAAACCAGATCTTCTAGAATAAAACGATCATATGAATAACGTCCCCCCTGTAGGACACAACATTTGCAAACCTTCTTATGATACGATTCAAAGCCGTAGCATTTCGCTGTGTTCAATCCCCCAAACCGGCGGATCCACACCAAGAAGTGCGAGTAGAAGTGAGTCTTTGGGACCGCCCACCTATAAGACTTGCAAAAAAGGTCTTGCCAAGTCTTTATCACCGTCTTCAGCTCTGCAAGTTTCTCATCTATGATTGAACCTGTCAACGTGGAAAAGATGCACGAATGCAAGTAAAAAGAACAAGCAGGAGGGTTCTCTGCAACAAAAATGTCCGGGCACCTTTTTTCTATGAACTCAACCATGCAAGGGCAAACGTGTTTGATATCTGCAGCCCCCAATTTAAACTTTCTATTGTTTCTCGGAATCCCTCGGACCCACTGTGACTGAAAGAAAAGATCAAAGTCTTTCAGGCCCTTCAGGTTATGAAGGAACAAAGAGAATCCCTCAGAATAGAGATTGAAAGAGCAAAGAAGGAGGGCCGAAAAGAAAGAGGAAGAAGAGTCATTTCAGAGTGACCTGAGGGTTATGGAGGAAAAAATTTAGAGTCTTGAGAGAGAGAAAGCACGTCTTTCCCATCCAAATGATCTCCTACTCCTGAGAGATATGCAGACAGCCCTCAAACAGAAGCAAGAAAGAGGGGTCCCCGAGTCGTTTGTCGCCGCTGCGGTAGCCTCCGTAACGTGGTGAGGCCTTTAATCCGCGCCACGGCACGCAAATCGTATGTCAGGATTATATGAAGTGCACGCATTCCGAGCGACCTCGTACATGCAATTAAGGGAATTGCAATTAGGTCATGCGCATGCATGCAGTCAATTGTGAGTCAAGCTTTCATATGTCAATAACAGTCTCTAGAAGCAGAACCCTTATACGACAGACTCTCTAATCTTGAGCCCCGTAAGTAAGTCTAGCTGCTGCTATCCAATGTGGTAGCAGAGTGGTAGATCCGCTCAGGTGGAATTCAGCCTAGTAGTTCTTGTATCGCTGATCATCGACTTCAGACTGAATTTCGGTTGAACGGCAGATCGGAAGAAAGTCCAGTCGGTGCCCTTCCATATGAGCACTTTAGACTCCAGACTTGTTGGCTGTTTTTCTTGCTTTAGCTGCTATGACACAAGAAGTCGAATCTGTCCTTGGAGCGATTTTGTTGCTCATGTCAAAGGCAGAGAAATTTCAAACCGTCTCTGTCGGATCTGTCTTCGATGAGTACGAGAACCTCTGTTCGGATTTGAAGGAGGTTGCAGACAGACTGTAACCTTGGGCTGGTGAGCCAAAAAAACTTGATCCTAACTGTGGAGGGAGGACGAAGACAAAGAAGAAGTCAAGAAGGGCCCCCCGGTATTCGAAGAGTCAGTTTGCCAGACAGATGAAAGAACAAGAGAGAGAGTGCTTGGAGAGTTTCCAAGTCGATAGTCAGCCCAGTGAACCCGTAACAGAGGCAGATGGGGAATTGTCTTCTGAAGCAGAGGCCGAGTGTGTGCAACCGTCTTCTCACGCGCTTTCCGATTCTCAACATGTGGACCGACCTCTGCTAATGAAGCTCTGCCATACTCAGGCTGAGCTGAGGCCCGTGAGCATCCCGGGGGGGAACACCGGCCTGAACCAAGAATTGAATGTCATAGCAGCAAGTCAGCAGGATGACACCCCGACTGCTGGCCCCGGGGGTTTGAGAGACCGAGAAGGGGAGAGAGTGAAAATCAAAGACCAAAGCAGTGGAGGGGAAGCCATCGTTATCCCAGACCCGCGCAGTGCTTGGCATGGGCAGATGACTGTTGGCCCGGCGCAACTATTGCACAGCATCAATGATCCCCAGATGTCACAGCAGCCTTTTTGCAGCGATGAGCGTTCCGAAGGAGAAAAAGAAAACAAGGAAACCCCTACAATTGTCTCTTTATCTGAATCGGATGTAAGGGAGGAATTGAAAATTGAAGAGACCCCTACCGAGAGAGACGGTTTTACTATGCGCGCAGTCATGGAGGAGGAACTCCAGAACAGCAGCAGGAGTGACTCAAAGTTGGATTGCCCCTTTGACATCATCAAGTAGGCAGCCAGACAAGCCATTTCCATTCTTGCAGAGTGCAGCTTCAGCATCAGACCTAAGAAGGGCTGTGCCCCCAACGCCAATGTAAGTGAATCTTTACAGTTAAACCCTTTACCAGCCCTCAGCATTCCTCGCTCCGTCGAACAATCTTTTGATGTGAAGGGATTCCTGGAGGCACACAACCAGATGATCTCTACAGCCAAAGACTTGCCTGAAAGGGGGAGAAGTTCGGAGAGAGCCCGGCCTTTGTCAGCAGTCAGTCAAGTAATTGTTGTCTCTCCAACAGACTCATCTACTGGAGGTGGCGGCATTCAGTCAGAGGAGGGTGTCGGAGGCAATAAAGAAAAGGAAGTGAGAGAGCAGGAGTTGGCAACTAAAGTAGAAAGGCCAGTGACGATCAGAGCAGATGGGGCAAAGAAAGTCGAACTCAAACCCAGGCCAACCAAGAAGCAAAGGATAAAACAGGAAAAAGAGAAGGCCCGTGTAGAGAAGATCGAGACCGAGAGACAGAAGCGTGAGGCGATGCCGGCGCTCCCATCCCAAAGATTGTACAGGCTCCTGCCTGAGGAAGGAGACAGCGAAGCAGTACGGTTCTACAAAGAAAAGAAGAGGGAGTACTGGAAGGAAGTCAGTCATCGAATGCAGGCAGGTTTTTCTCACACTGTGGGGAAACTTCCGGTCCCTGTCATACCCACAGAACTCGAGGAGAGGAGATGCCAGCGATAGTGAGCTTCTTTGGAAGGGCATACAACATGTGTCCTTTATACTAATTATTCGTTTCTATTCCTTCGTCTGTTCCTTCTGTCCTTCTGTCTGTCGACCTGTCTGTTTGAAAGTCATACCCGGATTTGCATTCACCTTGTGCACTCAGCCCGCATTTGTTTTTCTTCCTCCCTTTCTTTTTACATCTCATTTGTCGTCGGCGCGGACGCGACGCTTGGAGGAGGGGGGGTGTCCTGGTATGGGCATGATGTATGAAAACGTATGCTGTCTCTGTGCTGTCTCTACTATGCACAGTGAAGGTATACAGGTAAAGGAGCAGAGAACCAGAAAGAAGTTAAAAGAACAAAAGAAAGGAACAAGAAGTCTGGAATGAGAGAAAACCGAACAGAGAAAGCAACAACGACAGAAGCAATGAGGTAAGAAAAGAAGAGAAAGAAGAAAAAGAATGAGGGCAGTTTGCAGACCAACAGTCGTGAACGGCACAGCGGTGTCGATGGAGCAGCAGCAAAGTCGGACCAGCATGGTACACACCCTTTCAAATCAAGAAGAACACGCCCAACACTGAAGTTCATTACATGAGATCTCGACCTAGACCTATCCTAACCGCCATACCCCAGCTTGTTCGTGCTCTTCGAATCATTTCGGTCAGCGAGGACGTGACCTAAAGGGGGAGGTGGCACGTAACGTGGTGAGGCCTTCAATCCGCGCCACGGCACGCAAATCATATGTCAGGATTGTATGAAGTGCGCGCATTCCGAGCGATCTCGTACATGCAATTAAGGGAATTGCAATTAGGTCATGCACATGCATACAATCAATCGTAAGTCAAGCTTTCGTATGTCAATAACAGTCTCTAGAAGCAGAACCCTTATACGATAGACTCTCTAATCCTAAGCCCCGTAAATAAGTCTAGCCGCTGCTATTCAACGGCCTCAATTCAGTCGGCAGCTGCTAGTCTCCGTAAGCCTCAAGGTGGGAGAGAGAACGAAACGGATCAAGGGAAAGAACAAAAGAAAAAGAAGAAATCGAAAAGTGAAAGTTCTTGTTAGCGCCCCCCTCCTCCCTAGCGCTCTGCAACCATGGTCGCACAAAGCCGACAGAGGGAGAGGTCAAAAGAAATGGACAAGGATGGATTTGTCATCCCCACCGACTTTCGGGAGAGATTCGCTGTGGGGAGAGGGCTGAACATCGCTCATGCAATGTTTTCAGATGTCAAGTTCACCGTGAAGATTTTGGAGCTGAAAGAGCTCACAGATGATCACAGAAAAAAGGCAGACATCGGAATTTTCCCAGATGATTCCTTGGTCGTTTTTTAGTACACCCATGTTGTCCCCCCCCAAAATCTATCAGAAGAGAAGAAGAAGGAATATAATTTCCATTTGAGGCGTCTGGGAACCACTAAGTGGGAGATGTTCGGGAGAGAAAGGCATGATCTGAACAAAGATCAGCAGCCACTGTCCGGCATATGGAGGGATTATGAATTCTGGTAGGCTTACATGGTCAATTAGATCGATTTTTACTCTGTTTTTTGTACTGGTACGTGCAGCTTGTATAGAGCTGTCCACTGTCCGTTTTGCATTATGTTAGCGGTGCACTATGACACACAAAACAAAAGTTTTAAGTTGAGTCCCATTTTTTTTTTTTTTGTACTACCAATTTTTTTTTCGGCGGTCCTAAAAAAATCCTATTTAAAAATTGGTAACTCCCAATTTTTAGGTGACTCTAAGTGTTCATAGAATTTGTTTCTAGTAATGAATTAGAGTCTAATGACTACGGCTAGAGACTAGTAAGCCCCTGTCTAGCCCGTACACAAAATTTTAGCTTCAAACTCCATGTACTTCTTTCACTAGACTAGGTACCAATTTTTTAAAATTGGGAGTTACTGGCGGTAAAAAATTGGTAGTACTACCAATTCGACGCCCAATTCAACTCCCAATTCATTAGGGTGTCTGATCAACGTAAACTGTCCAATTCTCTATATGCTAGAAAACCCATTCCTTGCATCCCCTTCACTCATCAAAATAGGCAGCACGTTAAAAAACCCAGACCGTACACTAGACCAGTACTATTTATGCTATCCGTGGGGCTTTAACATCGTTTGTATCCTAGTGTTTCCACCCGGGGTCACGCAAACACCATGACGGCTAGAGCATTTAGAACGGTTGACCATTAACTTATTCAGCGACTATAAGCTCAAAAGCCTGGTCCGGCTCTTTGAGTTCCGACAAGAATGACTGATTAACATCTTTTATACACATGTACTAGCAACGTTCCAGTCTTTTCGTGACCATATCGTAAAAGGAGTTTATTGTATGGACTCGTACCTGTTATGGTCTAATACAACAGAGTGGACTCTAAAGTAGGACTTAGTGGAATTCAAAGTGACTTTTGAATTTACTATATTCTAGTCAGGGTTGCTTTTCTGGTCGGTAACAGGTCTAGTCTACCAGCAATTGCCGGTAACTGGTAATGGCCTCAGTCTGCCTTCCTTTTACCGACAAAAAAAATGATAAAAATTAGGGTCAAAAAAAAAAAATTTCACCTGCAGCGCCAACCTTCAAAAACATATTTTTAAGTGTTTATTGGCTAGGTTTATTGGCATTTCAAAAGCCTATTCATAAAGAAAAAAATATATATATATATAAATTTTTACTATATAACTGTTTCACCCCGATAAGTGGCAAAAAGTTCTATAACAGCTCTATGATAGCGTCTGTCCAACAACTACTCTCTTTTTTGACTTTGCTCCATCTCTCATTGTCTGCTTGCTTGCAGATAACAAATCTCCACCCCCCTGGGTCTCTGGAGTCAGAGACTCTTCGAGGCCTCAGACACCAGCTTTTAGCGGCGGGTCTTTCTTTAGAGGCTGGAGCAGTGGATTGGGGGGACCGCCCAAACTTTGAGGCGGACTCTTTCCGTCGTTAGAATCGTGTGGGTGTATCTGTCTGGGCCAGCTGTGGTCATTGTGGCCAGTGGTCCTCTGTCTTTAGATGCTAACTGCAAGACAGGACCCATCGCTTCGACCTGCGTCATCTTCAAGCACACTGGCCCCATAGCTGTCCCTACAGATGACGTATTAACTTTTTAAATTGACTTTAAGTCTAGCCTTAAGTGATTGATTGATTGACCTATAACCTAGGACTTAGGTTATTGAAAAGTGTTAGTGACTGTTAGAATTCTGCCAAGTCTTTACCAACTGCCAGCAAACTCTGCCGGTAATTACCGGTTACTGGTAATGAAGCTTGTCTACCGCCAAAAAAATCGGCAACCCTGATTTTAGCTTCATTATAAAGTAAAACTAGGTCGTTTAAAGCAATCTAGAGCCTTTTAAAGCATTTAAAATCGTTACTCCTGTGCAAATCTGCTCAAATATACTCAAAAGACTGGTTGATTAGCTAGGGTGCATGGTAGGAAAAATTATGATCACCGCGGCACGTAGAAGTTAGTGAATGTTACTTGCAAAGAAATACACAGGCACAACACTAATGGATACGCTTAAAAGCAACGTTTAGCGCCGCTAATTAACTATAAAGAATTGTTTTTTCTGTATGCAAGGGAAACAGTGCAGGAAGGAGGGCTTCACAGTTAAGCTGGTCAGACCAGATAGGAGGCGGTCAGCAGGCCGTGGGGTTAGAAAGGATTCCGAAGAACAGAACACAGAGACAACATAATTCTTTTCACAAAGAAGTCACACTACACAGTGCAAAAGCTTGCAAATCATTCTGCGTGTGTCAATGAGAAACTATGAAAAAGAAGGACATGTCCGTAGGTAGATCCAGATGTTTAGACGGAGACCAGTACGGAGTGTCACAAATGAAAAAGGATAAACAAGTAAGGAGCACTTGTGTCGGGATAGTATGCACCGCTTTTAAAGACTAACATACACAGAGCAAGTGGAAGACATTCAAATGCATGAAAGCTGAGCGAATCGGATTGGTCTGGGTAGAAAAATGTGTGGCACGACTGAGAGCTGTGCAAAGCTTCAGAAGAGGTGGTCAAAAAATGGAGGCTCCAGCAGACTCTCCATCGACCCTCTCTCAGTGACCTCCCTTGTGCGTTTCTCTCAAGCTGCTAGCAGAACAAAGAAGCCAGATGCTAAGCAAATCATCATGCAAAGCGAGAGAGCGAGCCGCGCTTCCTTAACTGACCTCCATCTACCAACACCTGCAAATACGGAGGGACGGGCGTTCATGTTTTCTGCAGTCAAGGAAGCACTTTTGTCTAGCTTATTCTGCGCACACATGGTCCCAAAGAAAAGACCAAGAGCCTAAGAAGCAGCGGGCCTAGACAGGCTGACCTGGGGGTTGACCGCGGGGCTCCCAAGACTGTGACTTGCAAGGAAAGAGTAAGGAGAGCGATGAAGGCAGCAGTACTTTAACACCTAGATAAGGCCGGCAGCCCTTCCCTGCTTGAACAGAAGGAGCAGCAGCAAGCAAAAAGACGTTGGAAACAAGATCAAGACGGCTGGTATCCACTGGACCCACCTGTAAGCTCCACTTCGTGCCGACCTGAGGTGACCCAGCAATAGCCGTCTCCTCCAGAGCCCCGAAAATGCACTCCCAAAAAAAAAGTCAAAACCGAGAAAACGCTCTGTCACACATCTTTTATAAAACCATCAGAAAACGTCTGACAGAGCGTTTTTTATGGCAACATTTCTGTGAGAAAAGTCCATTTGTTTAGAGGTTCAGGACTCCGCAGTTTTGAACCTGTGGACCTTCAAGATGGACAAGAGACTTCAGACCCGATTATTGGCCGACAGAGGTAAAGTCTACTGCGTATGTCGAAGAAGCAGGGTGCTGCCACCCCTTCTGGCCCCGTGGCAGCACCTCCCAGACTCTACAGTATCACAAAGAACTCATACTATACAGTGTATAGTGTAAGTTCTTTGTAAAAAAAATTATGTTGTCTCTGTGCTCTGTTCTTCGGAATCCTCTCCAACCCCTACTAACCGTCTCCTATCCGGTCTGACCAGCCTAGCTGTGAAGCCCTTCTTCCTACACTGTTTCCCTTGCAGAACAAGCAATTCTTTATAGTTGATTAGCGGTGCTAAACGTTGCTTTTAAGCGTATCCATTATTGTTGTGTCTGTGTATTTCTTTGTAGGTAACATTCACTAACTTCTACGTGCCGCGGTGATCATAATTTTTCCTATTATGCACACTAGCTCTAGACCCTAGCTAATCAACCAGTCTTTTGAGCATATTTGAGCCGATTTGCACAGGAGTAACGATTTTAAATGCTTTAAAAGACTCTAGATTGCTTTAAATAACCTAGTTTTACTTTATAATGAAGCTAGAATATAGTAAATTTAAAAGTTACTTTGAATTCCACTAAGTCCTACTTTGGAGTCCACTTTGCTATACACACTTCTCGCCTGATTATGACGTCTATATAGAAGTAAGAATCTTGGATGAAGAACATCAAATCCCGAAGAGCATTGTACTGAGTCGAGAGGAATTGAAAGCTAATCAGACAGTGCAGGAGCTGCAAAAAAAACGAGCAAACGAACAAGTCATAAGAATGAACGTTCAGGAATTACGCTGGGCTTCGGGCTTTGATTACAAGGTCCAAGAAAACGGTGATCTCGATCTGTTTTATCAATAGTACCTCAAAGTCAAAGGCATCCTTCCATTTCAAATCCGCATTACAGACGAAAAGCCTGACTCGATAATTTCCTAATCTTCTGATGATGCAGAGTCGGACGTCAAAAAAATTCTTGACTACGATAAGAAGCGCAACTAGTATAAGGTCCAATGGAAAGACTACCCACCAGGCCCAAATAATCCATAGTAGATTCCAGCATCAAACCAGGGTAGGGGAAAAGGTAGGTTATGGGGTTAAGTTAAAGGTTATTCACCCTCCAGTTATGATAAGCGGTCATAACCAGCGGTTAACCAGGTTAACCGGTGGTTAAAAGCTCATAAAAACCACATTTAATTTATAGGCAGAAACAACGTCAAACAAGCGGAAAATGATTGAAAACATGATAAAACGGCTGCAAAACTTAGGTATGAGAACTGAAAAAATGTAAAAACTAATGATTTTTTCTTAGTATTTGAACAATAAACAAAAATAAACACAATCAAACAAGTAGTTATATGAATGAAAAATGTTGTTTCATTATGTTTTGATTGTTTTTTATTCGTTTCTTGTATGTAACAGTACGTTACACCTATAAAAATTATATTTTTAAACTAAAAAGTTTTGAATTTAGTAAGAAAACGACCTCTAGACCTAAAAAGGTTATATAACCGATAGGTTAACCGAACTGAAACGCTCTTCACCAGTGGGTTAACTCAATGTTAAAGTGAGTAATGATCATAAATTTTAATAATGATTATGAACTTTTGATAACTTGAATCATTAGTCATTTTTTTATTAATGACAATTATTATTAATCATTATTCATTTCATAATTTTTATACAGAGATTGCTCTTACAATTATCAATTTTTTTTTAAACAAATGATAGTTTAAGGTTTCAAACAAGCCAAAAAATAACTTTAATTATGATATAAAAAGCTAATTTTGCATATTTTTAATGTTGAAGTCAATAATGATTATCGGAAATCAATAGTTACTATCAGAAAATAATGGTTTTTGATTGTATAAGAATAATGAAAAACGAGTTAACCCACTGATGTTTGGCGACTGATTTGGTTCATTTCGGTTAATAACCTATTTCCTATCCCTCCATCAAACTTCCAGGACACCGGGGACCGCCTGCTTGTTGAGTACCATCATAAATCAATCAAAGTGAGACAAAATGTCCAGCTATTTGACGAACGCCTGGCAGTCCTCGATTTTTCTGAGGTAGACGATTCCATGGACCGCGTAGCAGCCAGTACTGCTAGAATGCAGGAGCCAGAAATAAAGCCAGAGACCGGTGATGATACAAAGTCTTACCCCACCACAAGCTCGTCGCCAAGCGTAGAGCTCAAAGATTTTTTAAAAATACATCGCAACGCGGCGGCGGGTCATACAGATGTGCATGGAACAATTAGAACCCGCCGTCAGACCCTAACCGGCTCAAAAGTTTTGAAGGGAAAAGAAATAGCCCTCTGTTCCCTTTTTTCCTCCAAGACTCGAACCAATGAACCTAGGAGACGTCAGTTCACCTCTCTAGACTCTCTTTAGCTGCTTGGTGCAGAAAAAACGACTCCCAGACTCACAGGGAGTCCAAAGAACGGACACCTGAGGTCTGACACCTGAAGAGGCCAAAGAGGCCTCCGTGGACTCAGAAGTCCAGAAAGGGCTGTGAGGCATCAATCATAATAAATTATGTACCAACACAGTTCATTTGGTTCAGGGGACTCAGTGTGAACAGGGGATGAAGAATGGTTGTGGCACTGTGGACTTCAGTCAACAAGTCTGCTGAGGAAGACAAAGATACAGTGTCACTCCATAGAGCGCCCTGTGTGAAATCATCTGAAGACCTCTTTCTCTCTAGAGTGTCTCGAACCTGCATCCAGCGCACAGAGGTACTGTCCAACACTCATACGATCCTATCTGGAGGGAAAGAGCAGGACAAAACGACTTACCGGGGGAGCTGAAGGTCGATCAATACCCCTGAGACGCCGTGCAATTCTCCACAACAAGAAGACAAAACAATCTCGCCTTCTCACAACCAGCAAACGCACCAGAAACCTATCCCGCTGGCCTGGGAGGAGGATAACAGACACGGGGCATCAGGCAAAATTGCTGGGGATCGATCTCGTAGTGTCCTGGTAGAAAGAAGGAATGTTGCTCAGGAGGCCTGGGAGGTCTTTTCCTGACTACTTCACACTGGGGCTGCCAGACATGCCAAAGCAGACCAACAGTACAACAAGACTTCACCCTGACACAGATACAAGCTATCTAGTCCTAAGGGAGTGGAATGGCGTCACTTTGACCATCTGTGCTGCTGTAGATAAGAAGAGAGAAAAGAAGGCAAGAGAGGACAGACTGAGCTTTCATCGGACAACTGGGTGCTTTTTTAGCATTCTGAGCACAATTTCAGGATTTTGAGAGGGACTTCGGAAGGTTTTTGGCCCAAATTCTTGCACCAACGCACTCATCAGCCTCTGGGGATCAATTTGGTACCTTTCTAGGCCGTGGACGCCGCTGGAATTGCGCGGACCGGCTTAACTGGCTCAAAAATTTCAGACCTGTCTAAGTGTTCCATGTACATCTGTATAACCACCTTCCGCATTGCGCACCTCCCACCGCATCTCCAGATTAAACTTGCACGACGCACGTCTAAGTGATGTCTTTATCTCATATTCAAGATAATAGAAATGACTGATGTCACTGATCTCCAACCTGTTTTTACCACTCCCGCATCTGCTAGCTCCCGTGCTCTACCCTATCTAGGTGTTTCTCAGTAACAATTGAATACTGTGTGGTCTCCTAGCTAACTGAGTGAATATGAATGATGAGACAATAGCTATGACGGAGCTAGGCCGGGGCAAAGTGTGCTGGAGGCATATGCATAGTCCAAGGTGAGATCCCTTCGTGGATCGAACCGTTTCTCAGTTCTATTAACCTACGTCCATCGGAGCTAGAAATTAATTGATCACCCCGGAACGCATGCACCGTTACCGCCGTATACACGCGGACCTATCCCGGACAACGTCTTGCGACTAGGCCGAGATTGGGCCGAGACATCGATCTAAATCAACTGTAACACCACTATGCACAGCGGCCCCTGAGTGCCTTCCCATTTAGCCAAAACAGCTATCAGTATCCCCGAATTGCATTAAGACGATGACCTTTCTCTCCTATTGATGTCGGATACGCAATACAGCCACTGCGGCGTCTTTGGCACAAAGGGATCGGCAACACTGGCGAGACTTTTCGTACGTATATCGTTTGTCCCCCTTCTCCTCAATCTCCCCGGTGGATAAAGGCCTTTTCTTCACAGACCTGCCCTGGCAGCTCGAGATTGAGTAGCGGTTCCTAGGCATAGGACATCAAAATCAAATAATAAAACATAATATCATTTTTTCCAGTTTTTTTTTTTAATATTTGATTTTGATTTTTTTTATTTTTGAAACTAGTTTTGAATTAAACGATCAAGACCTAGGTCAAGTTATTTCAAAACACTAATCAAGATGTAAGTTTTAACTGCTTTGATCTTTTTTATAAAAATCTACGAAACACTTTATTTACAATTGTTTTCATTGAGATACATTGAGAGCAAAGACAATGACCTCAATCACAGCTTTTAGGCTTAGAGAACAGAATGAGGCTCTAGCACATCGTAGTGATCCCCTTCCACTTTCTGCTGCCAAAGCAAAAAAATTTCTTTCTTCATCTCCTTTTTACCTAGGATACACAGTCTTCTGTACACATCAGTTTCTTTTCCAAAGACGTGAATCCACACGTCCTTCATGAATGAGAAGCAAATCATTTCTATATACCCACCCCATACACGCCCTTCAATGAGGCGACCTTCCAGAGCATGGGCATATTTGTCTATGTCAAGACTCCGTCTGCCGGACAGGCCCTCGTCGGACAGAAGGCCGAGTCTCTTGACTTCATCGGCATAACAGAGCGTAATCCAACCTTCCTCCCCCCCGATCGGTGTACCAAACACAAGGGTCTCACCACTCACCACTGTTCGAATAAAATTGGTGATCATAAAATAAAATTCGAATAAAATAGAGTGTTATGAATTGGCGCAGGTACAGGCAGTGTTCAGTTCACTGGTCCTGTTGTCCGTGATCCTAAGCACAAAGACTGGACAGCACAGTGCTTACGCACACCCATGTTTGAGCGAAATGCAGAGACTGCGACCTTTGGTCTTATGATCGAAGAAAATGACAGGACGCGCTTTGGAAATATTTTTAGGGTCGCGAAGGTTTCAGAGTTCCAAAAAATGTGAAAGGTAAAAATGAAGATGCCAGTGGGGAATCAAGGGTGGGTTGGTGGATGGGCAGAGGTGCCAATTAGAGTTGTTGAAATTCTTGAAGAGGGAAATGCAAAAATTGTGTAAGTCAGCCCATCGTATACAGACTAACTTCAAAATTTATCTCCATAAAAATCGATAAAATTGCTTTCAAAAATCCTAAAACAATAAATTTGAATTTTTGAAGACGTTTTTAGGTGGCCGGAAGGTCCTAGTAGTAACCTATAGGTCAACTTGTACATTTTTTACATTTGAATCATATCGTCATTTTTTTTTGTTTTAATTATTATTTTTGATTATTGTTTTTAATATCCTACGCCTAGAGCGGTTCTTTACCTGCACAGAAGAGAGAACCATCCGGAAGTCTAGAAGAAGAGCTTGATGAGTTTATGGATGAGGACTAGGACCCGCGTGAAATAACACTCACTTTTGACAAAACGTGTGCGCTATCTTAAATTGTATATACCAAGCTCAATATTATATGGCGTATAGTGGCGTACTTAATTGTAGATATTTACAAAATAAACACTCTGTATTTATAAAAAACTACCAAAAAGAAAACAAAAACCAGAAAAAAAGAAAAATTTACGCAGATAAAAAAAATTAAAATAATGTAAATTGAACAAATACCTTACTGCAAAAAATATTTGATTTCTCTTTAAATATATGTTACATAATGTGTATCCATAACTCCATCCATAAATTCCAATATTCTCATCTGAGTTTTTTTATGCAAAATCATTTCTAAGCTTCCCACCAGCCTTTGGGCAAAAGTTTTGTTTTGTGAGCCTTAGACAGTACCTCTTCCTTTAACTTTTGGAAAAAGTAGAAAGAGGATGAGGAAATTCAACCCGTGAATCTAAATGAATATGTAAACGCGTACAGAACTGCTGGCAAGATTGAGATACCGAAAATGTGTGATCGAATTAATTGACAAATTCTCAGAAACAAAACGCGAAAGAACACACATGCACGCAACGTCGCATACCCAACCACAGTTCACCATGACAAACAAAATGATTGTTGCTCTTTTTGCTCTTCATAGGTCCTGGACTCGTGTTCCCTTCTTCGTGCCTTGCGCGCGCGCGTGTGTTGCTGTAAGTCGCCTCAGCGCGTCTCTTCATGCATCCGCGGTCTCCACAGTCTCCCCTTGTCCCTCCTTTTCTTTTCCTTCCCTGTCTTCTTCCTCTTCGTCTGGGAGAATTTCCTCTTCCTCCCCCCCCTCTCCTTTCTCCTTCTCTTCCTCCGGCATGCTTCCCCCTTGCTGGTTGAATTTGTCCATCGTCTTCTTCAATTCCTCCGCGAACTCCGAAGAAGAAGACAAGTTACTCACCGGACTGCCCGCAGACAGGGACGACTTCACAGGCCTACCCCCCTCCGCCTCCTGGTAGGCATCGAAGAGGACCTGCACGCAGCAATTTTTTTTTGTGTGTGAAAAAGAAAATCTGTATGAAAGTAAATGCAGGCATCGAAGAGGACCTACACGCAGCCAAATAAGTCAAGGTAAAGACACTCATTTGCATCCACTTGGATCAGAAGGAAAAACGAAAAACGATCACAGAACCAGCCGTCTGCCTCGTCATCGGCAAAAAAATCAAACAAACCAGAAGGGACGTCAAAAAGACAAATTGCTGCATGGGTCGAATGGATGGCTTGCCCCGTCCGCATGACCACCAGCCGTTTGGGCGAAGTTTATTTGTACATTCAGAAAAGTGTGTCATCACATGCAGGCCAAAAAAGGGAAGAATCTAGGAGACCGGAAGAGAAAACAAAGTGAAAGGAGACGAGACTATAGAAAAGAGGCCCAGAACGCCTCACATACGTTGGAAGAACTTTGCGTTTTCAATGAGTGGCAAGGAAAACAAAAAGAACGAGAGAATCAACGACACAAAATTGAAGACACACGGATCACGAGGATGATGAAACGCACGCACGCACACACACACACCCACACACTTACACTCACACTCACACTCTCACACTCTCACTCACTCACTCACTCACAGACACGCTGGG
>JAHBMJ010000566.1:0-21330 GCA_018398765.1 Chromera velia | reverse complement strand
GGGGGGGGGGGGGGAGAGAGCAAAGAGAGAAACTGACTGGAACTTTGATGACCTCCATCACCTCGCGGATCGTCTGAATTTTAGAGCAGCATAAGAAGGACAAAAAAGGGAGAGAGAAGAAATCATCGTTTCAACGTCTGATCTATGATCGATCTCATTTGCTTTTCGCGGCATTCATGGAGGCAGAGCAGGGCGCCAGGCCTTTGGATAAGTCACTTGGTTGAGGAAACATGAAAGGGACCAACCAGACGTCAATGAGTCACTGACGCAACCAGAAAGACAGATGCTTCCGTACGAACAAGGTCGGTCATCCACCTTTGTTTGAAGAGCTGGGTGAGCTCACCGTGAAGTGAAGTAGAATGCAAAGACAAGACACGGCGGAAGAGAGATCACATAACAGGAATGCTCTCAGGAAAAAAGGGAAACAAGGAGTGACACAGTTCTCTAGACCACGCCGCCGAGAGAGAGAGAGAGAGAGAGCAAACTCACTCACCCTGAGGATGCCGACCAAGAGCTCAACCTCCTCTGCCCGCACCTGCACCGTCCATGAATGAGCAAGAAAACAGAGGGAGCAGAATGTTGCAGAAGAAGAGAAGAGATACAAGCGAAGAGGGAGCAGCAAGAGAGACAGACACACTCAGGAAATCAAATGTGCAGCTTGCCCCCCCACAGGTCTCTCTCCCTTTGTGAGGGCAAAAGCAGGGGAAGGAACTGGGCAGCGACAGAGGAGGAGTCGACCGGTGGGAAAGTAAGGAACCGAAAAGAAAAAGTGACGATCCTTCTTTCTTGCCTCTCTGCATTTGGTGAACTTCACACAAGCATGCATCAGAAAGTATCTTCAATCCTTCCCCTTCCTCTCCTCTATCTCCTTGTTCCTGAAGTGCATTTTTGTACTCCTCTCTCTCTCTCTCTCTCTCTCTCTCTCTGTGTGTGTGTGTGTGTGTGTGTGTGAAAAAGTCCAAACAAGAAAAAAAAAAAGAGAGAGAGAGAGACGAACCTGGACGAGAGGGAAGTCCCCGACCGTCCCTGCCCCACTCAGTCTCTGTTTGAGTTCTTCACTCGAGGAGACGAGACGGTCAAGTTTGGATTTCAGAAGGTCCTGCAGGTATTTGTTTGTTTTTTTAGTCGCATGAGAGGACACACACACACACACACAGACAGACGAGCAGGCAGACAGGCAGGTTGGACGGATAGATGAGGCTTCGCACATGGGACAAACTCCTCCAAGGGGGCTGCTGGCTCCAAGGAGAGAGAGAATGTATAAATAAAAAACTACGAACATAGAGGTGCGCACCTTCTCTCAAGAAGACTACACCTCCCCCCTTTGGGCATGCTTTCTGGAGAACCGTCATGCATCCACCCAACCACTCACTCATGATATCCATCCCATTCAATCCTATTCCATTCACACGAGCGCCCCCCCCGACCAGATGGAAGGAAGGAAGGAAGGAAGGAAGGAAGGCACCAACCTACCGCTCCGAATGTTATTGCAGATGTTTCTGAGAGGAGGGTGAGGGACCGTGTGCGAGGCCAGTCTCCCATAAACGCTTTCGAGTTGCGGAGTTTCCAGAAAAGTTTGGGGACCTCCGCAGCCACACCCAGGCGGAGGCAGGAGTAAAACAGACGGTTGATCGAGGCTTTCTCGCTGCATCCATCGGCATGCATCCATGCATCGATCAATGAATCAATCGATGAGGCAGGCAGCTTGGGGGTCGGTCGGTCGGTCGGTTGGGGGGGAGGGAGGGAGGGAGGGAGGGATACGCTGAATACAGATTCACTGGGCTTCACATACATACACATATATATGCACATGTAGAGAGGGAGACAAAGAGGGAGAGAGACGAAAAGAAATGCAAAAGAAGAGTCAGCGAACGACACTGCTCTTTTCTTCTTTACAAGAGCCGCTTAGACTTTTTGCGGCGAGAAGAAACAACGACCTCCCTCCCATTGTGAAACAAGAGACAGAGAGAAGGAAGGATATCTCAATCAACCAACGCCTGACAACACGCCCCTCACATGTGAAGGAAGCGAGCATAGCAGTCTCACCTGCCAAATGATTTCCCGCATCATGGAGGAGGAGCGACGGCTCAAGAATGGACCACAGTACGTGCAGAAGGAGGGAAGAAAGGGGAAGGTAGGACAGAAATAAAAACGAACAGGCCGAGACAAGAAAAGGAGCAAAGACACTCTTCAATGAAGTATCCGAAGCTTTCTTTTTTTCTCCCTTTCAATTGAAAATCTCGGAGAAACACCCCCCCACCGACTGACTGACTGACTGACTGACTGACTGACTCGTCAAATCTCTGAATGGCGAAAGGCTCTGTAGGCCCGCATCCGAGCTCCGTCATGTTGGCAACCACATCCGCGTCTCTGCGTGAGAGCGGGCAGAGAGGGAAAAGGAAGCAAGGTGAAGAAAGAGGAAGGAAGAGATAGCAGCAGCAAGAAAGAAGGAAACACCTAAGGGGAGGTGACGTAGAAGCGGTGCCAGAAAACAGAGGGGGAGGAAGAGGGAGAGAAAGGGCCAAACCCGAACAATACAAGAACGCAGGAAGAAAGTGGGTGTACGGACGAAACGGGCGCGCGCATTTTCACCCCATGCACTCACGCTGCCTTAGCTGTATGCATTCATTTTTGTATGAAATGCATGAAAATGAATGCACGCACTCTTCTTCCACCCATACACTCACGTTGCCTTGGCTGTGAAGTTGAAGGATGTCACCATGCGGTGGCGAGTGCGAAAGAAAACCCCTACAGACAGAGACAGCAGGATTGTGTGGTTTATTTAAGATCGGTCAGACCGCTGAAAAATTGCCTCATGCCCTTGCATTGCATTGCTCATCCACTGCCTGCCTGGCTCCTGTTTTTGGCAGGAAATTTGTTGATCATCTTTCTATGTACTTCAACGAATTCATTCTGTCTCGATCAACCGATTCGTTCGCCAGAGATGGTGATCGGCTCAAAAGATTTTCCCACTGCGAGAAACAAAGACAGAACAGGAGCGGGTTCCGGCCGCTGAACGAAAAGAGAACGGGAAAGAGAAAAACAGTAGACGCAAATACAATCAAATCAGCGTGCCGATCGAGGCTTGAACCACTTGCGTGTACTCCGGCTCTCTCCTTTCTTCCCTCCGTACAGGCAGGCTGCACTTTCGACGAAGCAGCCAGACTTAAATATGAATATTGAAAGAAAGAAAGAAAGAAAAAAAGAAAGAAAGAAAGAAAGAAAGAAAGGAAAGAAAAAAAGAAAGAAAGAAAAAAAAAAAAAAGAAATACCCCTGAAGGCAAGCAGCCAGGCATCCGATATTTGAGGGGTCCACAGGAACACTTCCTCGCCTGCATTCATGCAGAAGAAAAGAAAAAAAACACAGAAGACAGAAGGAAGAGAAGGGAAGGAGGAGCATGCAACGAACAGTTTGAATGCTAGGATGGACCCTCAGACTTGACTCACCTTCTTTCAAACCACGCAAGGCCGCATCAAGTTTACCTGCGTGCGTCAAGGACCTTCTTTTGCGTGTGTCAAAGGACCCTCAGACTCGCCCCACCTTCTTTTGCTTCTTATCTCTCTCTCTCTCTCTCTCTCTCTCGCACACGCACACACACACACACACACACACACACACACACAGGGGGGGGGGGTAGGAAGAGAAGAGTTGCCTGACTACATCCCAAGCAAGCCTACCACCAACAGACCCACCCTCTTTGATGTTCCCCCCAGCCACAAGTCTCACCCCGCCTTCCCCTTCCTCCGCTGGCTCCACCACCAGGGACGCGGCTTTCACAGGAGAGGGTCGCAGGAAGAACAGGGGGAGAGGGAGGGATGACCCGCCCCCCTTTCCCTTTTCGCAACCCCCCGGCGAATCTGTCCACCTCTTCCCCCCTTTTTCCTCCTCGTTGTCATTCACCGGACACCTCTGTGGTCCCTCCGGCAGCCCGTGCGAGTGCAGCAGCACCCACGCCCACCGTAGCTGCAGAGAGAAAAAAGACATGTGTATGTAATAGATGGATACGTTATATGATGCATATGTGATGTGTACTTGTTTGTATGTGAAAGGGGGGCGGCACTCCAGCTGGAGGAAAACAGAAGTCGCGAGACAAGAGAAGAAAGGATACGTGGGACAAAAAGAGACAACAAAAGAAAGGGGAAAAAAGGGCAGGGCGATATTTTGAATGGATCGGTGGAAAGGAAGAAAAAGGTTTTCTTGCCTTCCTGTAAGGAATGGGAGTCTGACGCTTTCTGGAGTGGCAGAGGGCGCCTGAGAGGTGCTCTCTCTCTCTCTCTCCCTCTCTCTCTCTCTCCCCGTGCATATGTGTGTGTGTGTGTGTGTGTGTGTGTGTGTGCACAAGCAAGATGCAGGCTTTCACGTACTGCAGAGTAGAACACTCGACCCGTCTCTCCGTCTCTCTGTTGGACTGACCTCCTCGACCCCAATCTTTTTCCGCTCTGCCTCAGACAATGACTTTAGAAGAGGAGGGGGGGGAGAAGGAGAAGAGGACTGAGACTGCCCGAGAGCTTCAAGGGCTGCGTCTACAGCGATGTCTGCCTGCACCATTATTGCCCCATCATGCAATGAATCCTTCCTTCTGTTTGTTCAAGTGTCAAACTATTCTTCTTTCTTTCTTTCTGTCTATTTCGTCTGTTCCCTTTCCCCTCCACGCTCTGAGGTATCTCTTCTGTTCTCTTTTTTTTGAACTCGCGGGGATCAGATCTTTCAACCCTTTCTCCTTCTTCTTCTGAGGTCTCTGGAGGAGAATGGCATGAGGTGACAAAAGATTTTGTCCGTCTCCCTCCGTGCAGTTGACTGCAATTTTCTCTCGGAAGACAAATCCCTCCCTGCATGCACCGAAAGCCTTCGCATGTCTGGGAGCGCTTTTGCATATCCCCTTTTTTGCGCATCGCAAAAAAGACATGAACAAACGAGCGGACACACACACACACACACACACACACACACACACGCGCGCGCGCGCGCGCGCACGCACATACACACACAGAGAGAACATGAACAAACGAATGGACACATAAATACACACAAAAACACACACACACACACACACACACACATACGTACCTCCTCTCTCCAGGTTTCCATGGTTGTTCCCCAAGCCGTCACGTTGAAGTCCGTCCGGCTGATAGAGAACAGTCCCTGGTTCTGCATCCAGTTGTTCGTCCATTCGTCCATTAATTCAGAGAGAGAGAGAGAGAGAGAGAGAGAGAGAGAGAGACATGGAGACAGGAGAGGAGAGAGATTCTTTACATCAATTGACTCGTGCGCTTTCCTTTCATACAGAATGCAGAAAGTAAATCTTTGCATCTTGCAATCAACTTTGCCCTTTCCAATACGCGCAATCAATCAATAGGGAAACTGCCCCCCTGTATCGGCCCCAAACGGAAAACCCAAAGACCCCAAAGTGGGAGGAAGGAAATGGTGGAAAGAAAGAAAATGACCCGACCAACCAACCAAAGGGGAGGCTGGGTTGTGTTGAACTGGTGCTTGTTGTTCTTTTTCGAAGATGGCAGGGAAAGAGGGAGGGACGAGAAGAGAAGAGAGAGGGCCAGGAAGAAAGGTCAGATGAAGCAAGATAGAGAAGAAGTGGACAGCAGGAAGGAAATGACGACGATGGATGGGTGAGATAGAGAAAGAAGAGAAAAAAGAGAAAGAAAAAAGAGAAAGGGATCGATCCATCGACTCACCCACCCACCCACCCACCCGATGCCAAGACACGGCAGGCATGAGACCCAGAATCTGGTTCTGCAAAGCCCCCCCCTTGTTTGTCTTGTCTGTTCCCTCCCCCCCGCCTTTTCCCTTTCCTCGACTGCCGCTTTCGTCCTTCTCCTCCGGCCCTCCAGCTCCCCGGACTTTCAGAGATGCTGCCGCAATCTGCGTCGTTTCGTTTCACAGACAGATAGACATGTAAATTTGGATGCGTCCTTGCGTGCGTCAACTGCGTCGCTTCGTTTCACATGCAGATAGACAGACAGACCGACAGACAGACAGACAAACCGATGGACAAGCTGTTTTGGTACTTTTTTCCTCCTTTTCTATCCTTTCTCTTTCACTGTGAATGAGAGACACACTGCCTACTTTACGGGCTTCCTTTTTCGAAAAATCGCATGCCAAAAGACACAGACACAGAAGAAACTCCCACACACTTACGCATGCACACACACACACACACACACACACACACACACATGCATACATACACACGCGCTGCCTCACTGAGAAAGAAAGGAAGAAAGAAAGAAAAGAAAGAAAAGAAAAGAAAAGAAAAGAAAGAAAGAAACAAAGAAAGAAAGAAAGAAAGAAAGAGGCATGCAGACTGACTGACGATGAATGCCGCCTTCTCACTTAGGGACCCGGAGTCCACAGCCTGCAGGCAACACGAAGGAAGGAGGACCGAAAGGAAGATAGATGAGTGAGTCATATGGAGGACAACATGTAGAGGAAAAGCAGCCTCAGCAGCAGCATCATCAGCAGCAGCAGAAGAAGAATGATCTACAGCTCGACAAGCCTACGTGAGAGAGGCTGCTGAAAGAAATCCAGCCGGCCGAGGTACCTTTCGAAGTTCCGCTTTCAGCTCTCCCATTTCACCTCCACTGCCAGATCCCCCGACAATCGCACTCTCTGCAACACACAGAGTCATTCTGAGTGGGTTTTTTGTCTCCGGCACAGCTCAAGTGTCACGTCAAAGGTGTCTCTCTCTCTCTCTCTGTGTGTGTGTGCGTGTGTGTGTGTGTGTGTGTGTGTGTGAGAGAGAGAGAGAGAGAGAGAGAGAGAGAGTGTGTGTGTGTGTGAGAGAGAGAGAGAGAGAGAGAGAGAGAGCGAGAGAGAGACAGACAGACAGAGAGGCAGAATTGCCTTCTCTCGAGAATTGACGAACAAGAAAGTGTCAATGGAGTCAGCAGATCAATAGAAAGGAAAAGAGTGCCCTGCTTGTAGACCCGAAATCAACAGCGAAAGAAATACTGTTTAGCTGGAGGTTTGCCTGACCTACCCACTCGACACACACAGACAGACAGGCCGACCGACCTGGAATGTGCATGACGACTTCATCCTTTTGCAAGCCCTTCAGGGTTCTCATCCCCACACCGTGTCCAAAATCCCGAACCTCCAACTCTGTCGAGACCCTGAGAGACGTCTTCAAGCCCTCAAAACTCTCCCGATACTGCAGCCAGGTATGCAGCCACGAAATTAGATTTTTAATGCGAGAGAGCGAGCGAGAGAGAGAGAGAGCAAAAGACGCACAATCAAATGAATCTCTGCGAACCCTGAGGCTCCCTTCAAGTGAATTTTCAGAGATAAGAGCAGATCGAAATTGATCGATCGAACTTTCCAGCAAAAACAGTGGGGAGGAACTGGAGACGGATGAATGTGCGTCCACCAATTTTTTCAGTACACATGTGAGTCCACACGCAGCTTCAGTCTTCTCCAAAATTCTCAAATGCATGTATAGAGGGGTTGGGAACGAGGAAGCGGCCACAAAACATGCAGGCCGACAGAAGGGCAGACAGATAGACACACCTGCTGGAAGAGCGAATCGTCCCCCCCGTCTCCTGAGCGGAACATTCTGGGCCTTCCCAGGAGGACAGCCACGATGACGCACGCAAGGGCTCCGACGGAAAGAGCGCTAAGGAGCACATTCCGTCTCCACAGAAAAGAGGGCACAGCAGCGGAAGGTTTGGCAGTCGACGGGGTGGAAGAAGATGAGGTCCTTGAGGCCTCTTTCTTCCCCCCTCCGTCTCCTCGAGTGGAGTTCGATCTTGAATGCTTCATCTGTTCTCGGGAGATTTCTCTGGCCTCTCTTTCTTTTCTTTTCCTATCCTGAGCGTTCGGCTCTATGGTGGCTGTTGAATTCTCTGTCTGTACTTCCGAGAGAGTCGAGAACAAGACGGCGAAGCGTATCTAGCAGTGGATACTCCTCTCAATTGCTCTACTTCTCTTTGCGGCCATGCGAGTCAAGCCTGGGTCATCCACCCTCCCTCCTGCACGTGCGACACACGGGCTTCAAGACCAAAACAGACAAACCCCGACAACCTGTATGTATATATATCTGTCTTCAGTCAAGCGTTTGGCCGCTGGCTAGCAGATGATAGCAGATGCTTGCAGCATACTAGCAGCCGTCTCCAAATGTCTCCAAGCATTTCAAAAATCATGCATGCAAGAAAATGCAAGAAAAAATATGAGGAAAAAAAAAAAGATCAAAAAAAAAAAAAGCATGAGATACTTTGCGCGTGTATCATGAATTTTCGAAGAATGATACAAGCCACACACTGATATTAATAGACAGCTAGTCTTACTCTTCATATCGATGCACTATATACACAATGTATACAGTGTCTGCCTGGCATTGACCTGCATGCCAGTTTCTTCGTAGAGCTTTACCAGATTTGTGTTGGAAATCTTCCGCTGACCGTGTCTGAGTTTCTTTCTTGGTGTTGCACTCTTGTTGGATAGGAGACGGCCAACAGCACCCTGCAGGCATCTAGGTAGACGCTGAGGATGCAGTCTCTGGCAGCGTCCGGCTACGTGCCTCTTCAGGCCGTCCACTTACAGCAGGCTCAACAAGGACAACAGTCGCCCCTCCCGGCAGTCCCCCAGACGCGACCGCACTCCCACTCCCCCCACGCGCTGCCGACCAAAGAGCTGAAAGGTTCCCTTAAGGCTGCCGTCCTCCACTGTCAACAAAACAACAATCGCTCAGCAACCTCCCATTCTACAGTACCCTTGGCGTCCCGTCTCACAGGCACAGTCTGGAGCTCCCGCACAGAGCATGCAAAGGACTCTGAAATAGCCAATCTCAAGAGAAAGTTGGAAGTTCTTATGCTCGAGAGGAGCGTTCTCACTCCCGGAGGAGACGTCTATGTCGAAATCGCACAACTCCGCAACGCCCTCACGTCTGCCAATTCATTGGTTGAAAAATTGAAGAACGAAATTGCGATTCTACAGAGAAGGCTCCGTGTAAGGGCCCCCGCAGGACCTCCCCAAGAAGAACTGGTCCGTCTCCAGAAAAGTTTTGATGACAGAATTCAAGCAGAGCACCAAAGGATAGATCAAGTCGTTCTTAAGCTACTTCAAGACCAACACCAAGAGCAAGACCCCTCTCAGCCCAATCCGTGTCTGTGGCAGAAGGTAGCAGAGGTCAAAAGTCTATTAGGGGCATCAGAGGATTTTGCACTTCCCCCCGAATCAACTGGAGACCGAGAAAGACCCCCCCACAGAAACACCCGCACCCCATCTGGGCCCCCCAATGGAGAATCCCCCGTCTCTCTCTCCCACTCACACTCCGTCTCTGCTTCACTCAACTCCATCCCGTCATGTCAGGGATCACCCCCGACAGCACCCCACGGGACCTCCACCCTTCCGCCGGGACCTCCACAGAAAGGGCCTAATTTGTCCATGTCCCATGCCGCCGGGGCCCCCCTCTCGGGGCCGGGGCCCTTCCCACTGACGGCCATGGAGACAGACCCCCCACACACACCTCTCCCTCCAGCAGAATTACGTTCAATCTTCCCTTCACCCCCCCTGACGCACGCAGCCCCTCACTCAGGTAACACGCCTCGGGTCCCCGTCTCTCATCCCGACACCTCACCATCTACGGACTCCTTGCAGCCCCTCCCTCAGTCAAGGCAGCAGCAGCAACCCCACACAACCACAACCGCACTGCCGCCTCCCCGGAAGGCCCCCCACGCGGCCTTCTCAGGACCTGCCGGGGCCGGGACAACGGCCGGGGCCCTCCCCCTTCTGGTACCTCCCGGGGGTAATGGAAGGCCGGTGCCGCGTGGGGTGCCGGGCTGTCGTCTTGACGAGGCTCCTGGAGAAGCGTGCCGTCAGCCTGCTTTCCCATTTCATCCACAGCAACACCAGCAGGGGCTTATGGACCCTCAGCACACACAGCCTCAGGATGGGGACCTGGTTCAAGGGGGTCCATACAAAGAGAAAGAGAGAGAGAGGGGGGATGCGAGTAGTAAAGTTCTGCTGTATGAGGTAAGTGCGTTGGGAGGGACTCTTACTCTTTTGCTGTGGCTCCGTCTGTGATCTCCCGTTTCTTTTCTTCTTCCTTCAATGCTCTGTCTGCGTTCTTTTGTCTCCTTTCCTGTTCAACGCTCTGCATCTGTTTTCTTCCTTTTGCACTGTGTCACCTTTCTTCCTTCAGTTTTCTCCCCCCCTCCCCCGTGTTCATTTGACCCTCTACAAAGGATTCACGTTGCAGATATACGCCCGTCTGCCTGCCTGCCTATCCGCCCGTCTGTTTATCTCTCTCTCTCTCTCTCTCTCTGTGTGTGTGTGTGTGTGTGTGTGTGTGTGTGTGACGATATAGTCTGTCTGTCTGTCTGTCTATATGTATGTATCTCACTCGCCGCCTACGTGCGTGAATGGGTAAGGCAGTGACTCTCTCGGTGAGTGAACCAGGAAGTGAGTGAGTTGAGTGTGTGTAAGGATGACTGAATGAATGAATGAGTGAGTGCAGGTGGGTGAGGCTCTTCATCTGGCCAACCAGGGAGGGGAGACAGCTCCAAGAAGGGCTGTGGAGACTTCCTCGGAAAGAGATCTCTCCGGCTCCAAGCCCCCCTCGGCTCTGCAGACGCGCCACGTGACACCGAGGCAGAGGGAGGTGGAGGGGGGGGGCGTTCTTTCCTCCAACAGGAATGGAGAAGGAGGAAGAGGGGATTTCATTGGGGGCATGGGGGAGGGGGGAGATGGCCGTACAACTGGGTATGCAACCCCGGTCGCCCCTCTTACGGATCGAGGGGGGGGAGGGGGGGGGGTGTTCGAGAGAGAGGGAGAGCCTCAGGGGGATACAGACGCAGATGTGTTGGATGTTAGCGAAGAGTCGGGGGTTATGGCGAGTGGTCCGGAAAAGCGAACAAACGAGAACCCCCGAGAGCCGCGGCGCCGTGCCGTGATCGTCTGTCCGACGTACCAAATGAGTGCGGCAGTGGCGGCGGAAATTGGAAAGGGTGCCCGTGGTGGTGGCGGCGCCAGTGGTTTCTCTGTCCTTGAGGGCCCTGCGAGGGACGCCCGACTGTGGGCGTCTCTGTTTTTGTCTCTGTCTGAAAAGGGAAAGGGTGGGTGGGAGATTCATGCTCTTGTGGACGATGCGTCCACTGCCTGTGTTGTTTCAAGTGTGCTGCAGGACAAGTTGGAGCAGAATATGAATTGTTTTGCAGCAGCAGGAACGGCAGACGCACATGATCCCCTTGGAGGGGTGAGGGCAGAGACGGAGAAAGAGACTGTAGAACAGCCTTGTCAGTCGAGGGTGCTTAGGGCACTCCAGTGGCTAGTCAAGGGGGCACAGAGGGGGGATGAGCTTGCGTTTGTGTTCTCTGGTATGTCGACAGTTGTTGAGAATTCATCAGGGGTGACTTTCCCTCTTTTACTCCCCGGAGATTGTCTAGGCGTCTCCTCCGTCTCTCAACCCTCTGCACTGCCAGGGGGTGTGAAGGTAAAGCAGCAGCAGGCAACAAGTCGGGGGTTGGGGTTGTTGGAGATTCAGAGGGGTGTGTCGGAACGTGAGGTCTTTGGGGTGTTGTCAGGGGTGCCTGAGGGGGTGTCAGTGACGACTGTGTTCGACTGTCCGTTCTTCGGATTGTCTCAAATCACCCCTGATGGCAGTACTACCCAACCCTCTACCTTCCAGCTGAGAGAAGTGCAGGGTGGGGGGGCATTCCAGGAAATCCAATCATCGACTGGCCGGGGGGGTGTAGGGGTGGCTACAAGTACTGGCACAGGAGGAGGGGGCCTGTTCCGGTTCCGGTCGGGGCCCCAGCCTCGGCACCGGCATCTCTCTATTCCCGTCAGTTCGAATTTGAAAGCTCGTGTAGAGTGCGTCCCCTCCCCCCGTCTCCAGTGCTCTCTTCTGAGGGGGGCAGTGGCAGGGGACCCCGGCATGCCTTCCTTTGAGTTCCCTCTCTGGACCGCAAAGGCCCCGGCAAATGTGATTCGAGAGGCCGAGCTAAATCTGTCCTCATCCACTGGGGCAGCTGGTGGTTGCTTGTTATGCTTGACCAAGGGAAACCAGAGGGGAGGAGGGAGAGGGGCCTCTGGGGGAGGCTTCACGGGGGCACTCAGCTTCCCCCTTGTCAGTTCAGCCGTCCGCCTGCTGCATGCGGGTCTCGTGCCCCCTTGCCCGATTGTAGAAAAGGGTGGGGGTGATTTGGGGAATGTGAATGTCTCCCTCCGTCGTGTCCTCACAGCAGCGAGGCAGGAAGCAAAAGATCTGGGAGAAAAGGTGAGTGGGGCGTGGAAGGTCGAGCACAGGGTGGCGTGGTCGGAGAAGTGAATTGAAAGCAAAAAAGGAAAAAAGGAAGGAAGCAACCCTTCTGCAAATGGGGATGGGTTGTTGTTGTGTAACTCACAGGAAGGCCGGGTGGATGCTGGCTGCTATTTGTTGGAAGGTTTTGTTTTTGTTTATTTTTTGTTTATTCATGCATTTGTTGGAAGGCTGTTGTCATGAGAGGAGACGACGTGTCTGTACGAAAAGAATGTAAGAGGAAGGGGTGCTGCAGGTCGATCAGCCATCGAAGTGAGCTAGAGGAAAGAGAAGAAAGAGCGCGCAGCTGTCAGGGGTCTTTTTTTGAAGTAAATTTACTCTTTCTTTGGGGTTTTCTTCTCTCTCTCTCTGTCTCTCGCTCGCTCGTTCGTCCCTCCATCCAGGCTTGATTGAAATCTCTGCCTTTGTGTCTGTCTGTTTGTGTGTGTGTGTGTGTGTGTGTGTGTGTGTGTATCTTTTGTATGACATTAATTTCTTGCTTCGGAAGAACAATTTAGAGAGAGTCAGGATGGTTGGGAAAAAAGAGAAGGAGAGAGAGAGGGCGGGTAGATATAGATAGAGAGAGTGAATGAGAGAGAGAGAGAGAGAGAGTGAATGAGAGAGAGAGAGAGAGAGAGAGAGAAAGAGAGAGAGACCGCGTGGTCCTCTGTGTCCGTCACTGCGGGCGTGCAATTAAATGAATTTGTGTTGCATCTTTTCTCTGGATGGATGGATGGATGGATGGATGAATGATCGATCGATGGCTTGCTTGTTGATCCGTGGACGTGCAAACAGGGGAAATCAATTAAAGGGCGATCGAGGAAGAACAGGGGGTTGTAAGAAAGAGCTGGCGGGGGGGGGGGCGATGATGTGAATGCTTGAGGGGCGGGAAAGTAATTCAGTGTATGCATGATCGCATTTGTATTTTCGATCTGGTTCTACAGAGGTGCATGCCTTGCTGACGGACGGACTGTATGTCTAGCATGGTTGACCCCCCACCAACGCGGGCCCCCCCTCGCGCAATCAATCCAACTTCGATCGATCATGCCGATCTATTCATGCACCCGTCTGTTCCATGGAAGGAAGGAAGGAATGCATGCATACCGTCTCTTTTGTCTTGACTGCCTGCCTGCATGTATGCATGGACGATCGGTTTGATTTTGCCCGGCCGGGTTCCTTTGCCGGATCTCTTTTGTTTCATGTCTGCATTCGATCAGTGGGCTATAGTCAGTTGGGCGCCCCGCGTGCGTGGGTGCGCTCCTGTACCTCAATGATACCATGCATGCAATCGTCAGATCAGAAAGATTCGAACCATCCACACATTGCTTGCGTTCCTCAGCGGTTCCTGAATAGGTCTGAATTATAGTCTGAATCTAGGTCTGCTGCACCGTCTGCATCTGTGTTTGAATGTCTGTCAGTCTGCGTGCGTGCATGAGCAATGCGCAGCTAGACAATGATTTGTCAGCTAGTTTGTCAGTAAATCTATAATAGCCCGGCTACTAGTAGTAGCTTAACGGTGATTTCATAATTCCTAATAATTCCCAAAATACATGATTATAATTAATTTTCTCATAATAATTCACATGATTGGGGGCCATGTAAAATTAAATTTATTTGATTGATTGATTGATAGTGGCACTCAAGACCCCCCCCCCCTCCCCCTAGGCCTCGTCGGTTCGGCACGCAAATTTTTCTCAACTAAGAGTGGGCACTAAAGTTTTTTTATGATATAGTTTGCCTGAAAAACTTTAAACTTTAACTTTAAAACTTTATAAGTAAACATGTAACTAAACATGCAAAAGGTGATCTAGAAGACGTTGCTAGAAAAGTTGATTTCATTTATATCGCCGCACACAGAGAGAAATGGGTGCAGGAGAAGGTGAAAGAGTTGGCCGGAAATGTGGAGTGTTATATACCACTCTAGCTGCTAGATCAATGTAGTCTAGACTTGGCATTCGGAAGACAGAATCTACAGATCACGATTCCGGATAGCGTATTAGTTTGGACCTAGAAGAATAGGTCGTGACACGGCTGGATAGAGGAGGGAAAGAACAAAGCCATCAAAACATGAAATGTTGATTCGCATGCCTAGCATGCATGGAATAAATACTGTAGCCCCCGTACAACTAAGGTTGGAAATACCGTAGCCGCCGTGGTATCCGTGTAGGCTGCACTAAGGTGGCACACGACATGGAGAAAGTTGTAGCAGCAGCAGAGTTTGCCCCATACGAAGCATACACAGCCTGTTCTAAATCCCTGCAACACGAATGGAAGTTTGTGGCACGGGTAGTACCAGGGGCAGGGGGATAGATGGCGCAGCTAGAAGGCATAATCAGAGACCGCCTCATCCCCGCCCTAATGAAAGAACGATGGAACGGAGGGCCCCCCACCCAGCATGATGTGTAGCTAAGGGATGTTGCCGCCCTCCCTGTCCATTTGCTAGGCCTAGGCATCCCCAACCCCACAGAAACAGCAGACAGGGACCACAAGACCTCAGCAGTAGCCAGGGAAGCGATCATAGAGGCCATCCTTCGCGGAGAGGACATAGACGCAGACGAACATGTGAAGCGGGGGCAGAAGGCGAGGGCAGCCCACAAAAAAGCAGTCAAACAAGCAGTGGAGAGGGAGTGGGAGAGGTTAGGTAGCTAGTCTGGGCCGGCAGCCAATGAGGACCAGTATGAGGAAGTCAGACAGTCAAAGGAAAAGAGGCAGTCAGGATGGCTGATGGTCACCCCTCTAAAGGAACACGGAATAAATCTCAGCCCAGACGAGTTCCAGAATGTAATGATAATCCGATATCAAAGGGGGGTAGGGGGGGAGAAGAGCAGATGCGAGGGATGTGAGGGAGGGTGGAATCTGCAACATGCCCTTAACTGTCTAGTAGGGGGTCTGCCAACGCTGCGACATGATGAAGTCAACCGTACATAGGTGAGTCTAGCAGCGGAGGCATACCTAGCAGGCGCGGTCCATGCAAAGGACCTGTATGGAGTCCTACCCTATGGCGCTGCTCTTTGAGCCTTCGCATGCACCGTGACTGAATGAGCCAGCGTGCCGCGCCTGGCCCATATTCCGCCGCTGCGCTTTGCTTCGTACGTGTCGCGCGCGCGTCGATCGAAGTCGAGTCTGACCTTCGCAATGTTCGCATTCAAGCAACATGTCACTTGAGCATTGAGCAACAGATAGGATTGGTTGAGGCTAATGTCTGTTTGTCATAGATTGAGAGCTCCTAAGAGTCTAAGAGAGAGGAACAGAGAGGAGTATAAGTAGAGATTGTGCAATGATAGAATGAACCTAGCTGATTGGAATCCCAGATAGCTCTAGAGCTAAACCTTCTATAAACTGCTGCCTGAATGAGTGTTGCTCACATTCCTTCTCTAGATCTTCGCTAAGGTTCTTATCCTCGCTTTACCTTCTGTTTGGACGCCATAAGGTGGCCGGACAGGAGGGACAAAGCATTGTAGTGAACGCCCAGCTTGATGAGTATCGACTCTCGTTTTCCTTCTATGATGGAGATCAGATCTTCCTTTTGCGCAACAGTTGAAAGCCGATTACAACGATATGGGCACGGTCAGGCAAAGACCGTGAGTAGGGGAATCCAGCGTCCCCTTGTGTCCCAAGCTGCCTGGAATCCTCTTTCAGATATCTCTTTCGAGTTTGATCCCGGACTTTGCCTTTGTCCTTGGGTGGAGAGCCCAAAGACGTTGGAGGTCGCCAAAGCCGATGGTGGAGACGTTGCTTGGTGTTACTCAGATTTTCGAGGAGCTTGACTTCATTGAGACCGCCGCCTACAAGCAGATCGCAATCTAAACGGCCAGTCGAGTGCTTTCCTTATGTCTGCTAATTCTGCAACTGTCTCCATCTTCCGGACGTGTGTTGGCTGATCACCTTCACTTGTCTTTGCTGTTGGTTGCTTGCTTGTCTGCGTGAGGCTGACCACCTTCGTGGCCCGCAAACACCTCCAGCGTGTCTAAGTCTGTCTGGACTAGTCCTCCGACAGTGTCCAAACATAGAAAGACGCCCTTCGTCTCTCCATGTGCCTGCAATGCTACCATTTTCTTCAAAGAGAGAGCTTGTCGCTTCTGGCTGTCCAGGTGTTGTACGGATCGTTCGATGAGTGGCCGTTCAATCGAGTGCGTGAGACTCTGCATGCGCGTTAAACAGACAGAAGGGACAGGTGGCGGTGTACCACACGGATCAATGCGGTGACGGCCGGTGTGCCAGCCGGGGAAGGCCTTCTGCTCTGGGACCCCGACGCGGCGAGCCTGGAGTAGGAAGGAGGGGGAAGTAAGGAAGGGCTACAAAATGACATCGAGCCTGCCCTCGACGGCAAAAGAGGCAAAAGGGTCGCGGCAGACCTACCGAGAGACAGAGTAGGGCACACAGCAGCTGCTGCCTCGTCTCTCGCAGGCGCCGGCACATTTTCAACTAACCAGGAAGGGCAAGAGGGGGTCGTGGGAGAAGGGGGAAGAGGGGGTGAAAGCGAAGGCTCAAAGGGCGGCGCCACACGGTAGGACTCCACAGACGGGGGAGATCTGTGGAGTCCTACCCTATGGCGCTGCCCTTTGAGCCTTCGCATACACCGTGACTGAATCATGAGCCAGCATGCCGTGCCACATTCCGCCGCCGCGCTTTGCTTCATATGTGTCGTGCATGCGTCGATCGAAGTCGAGTCTGACCTTCGCAATGTTCGCATTCAAGCAACATGTTACTTGAGCATTGAGCAACAGACAGGATCGTTTGAGGCTAATGTCTGTTTGTCATAGATTGAGAGCTCCTAAGAGTCTGAGAGAGAGGAACAGAGAGAAGTATAAGTAGAGATTGTGCAATGATAGAATGAACCTAGCTGATTGAAATCCCAGATAGCTCTAGAGCTAAACCTTCTATAAACTGCTGCCTGAATGAGTGTTGCTCACATTCCTTCTCTAGATCTTCGCTAAGGTTCTTATCCTCGCTTTACCTTCTGTCTGGACGCCATAAGGTAGCCGGATAGGAGGGACAAAGCACCTGATTATCAGGGAGCCTGTATAAAGATGTCCGGCACTAAGGGGAGACTTCCAAGTCCGGGGAGCCTATGTTTCATAGAGGCTAGCAATTTTTGATGCCAGGGTATAATAAACCCATACGCCGCCTCGAGGAAGAAGGTGACCTAGACTCAAGTCCTCAAAGCCTAGCCTCAAAGCAGTAGTAGAAGAAAAGAAGAGGAAACATAGGCAGGCAAGCGTAGACAGAGGGTGTGACTTCACTCTACTCGTGAGTGCGGTCGATGGCACGATGGAGGGGGAGGCAAAAATGTTTTTGAAGAGGTTGGCCAAGCGATTGAATAAGAAATGGGGGCAATATGTGAGTAAGACATACGGCTGGATCCGAGCCTAATTGCAGATTGCCCACCTGAAAGCGGCAAGCGCATGCATTCGGAGGACCAGAGGAGTGTAGGGGGAGGGCTGGGAGGAAGAAGGAATAGGCAGTACGCTGGTCATGACAGAGGGATAAGAAGTACTTAGTAAATCTTGAAGTCAGAAGGAGGAGAGTCAAACTTGGGGTCATACGAGTGAGAGAGCTAGCAGCGAGAACAATAAATAGGATAGAAGGAAAAGGCGGAAGAAGAACAGGCTAGACGCTAGAAATAAACTTTAAGTTAAAAAGTTGTATCATTAATAATGCAGACAGGACAAATTTAAATCGTTTGTTACTAGTTCGTTTATGTTGTGTGCCTTTGTATCAGGTACTACGTGAGATCGTCTCCCCTGGGTTCCCCACCCTATGCTTTTGAATGAGGAAAAGAGGGAGAAAGAATGGTTATTTCGAGCCTTTCTTTTATCAAAAATTTGGCTCCAGCCTTGGCTGTCTCTCTCCTATTAGCCCTCCCATTTGTCGTAACGTTTTTAATGCTTCTCTTATATTTTCATTCATTTAATAACATGTGTTTTTAATCGCATCGACGCAATAACCCCACCAATGCCATTAGTTTCATGCATAATTTATATGAATAGGCTTATTAATCTAGTTATTACTCTAGGTCATTGATGAGTATCATCATTAGCAGCAGTGGCATTTCTGATGTGAACATAAATTTAAACCTGAATAAACTGAGCTTCTACCACCTCTTATATGTAGGCTAATCAATTAGTTTAGTTATAACTCACTTAATCACAGACATATTTAAAAACTACCTAGAAAATATTCTAGGGTCTGGCACTTATATTGGGTTACAGGTTTCAACACCCCCTATACATAAGGGTATACCCCCCTGTAATGTTACCCTTACTTCAAAAGTGGTCCCAATCGATCAATCTCATCAGGTTACGTCTAAAAATATTGAAAACATTTTCTGTTGATTGAGGTTACATGAGAAACTGACGAAAACCGATGTGTCCCTTTCACTTTGTAGCCAAACCCTTTGTAACCTTGTAACCTGTAACCTAAAATGACCCTCTTCAAAAGTGATGTAACCTTCGTCTACATACATTTTAAAGTGTTTTTGAAGTGATTTGAAGAGTTTTTGAAAGTTGACTTTTTGGTTGGTTACGGACTTTAAGACCGCTTGTAACCTTGTAACCTGTAACCTTGCAAGGGGATATATATAATAAGAGGTGTAACCTCATGTAACCACATAAACTATACAGTAAAAGTGATTGATTTCGAAGTAACTCAACATGCCAGACCTCTAGCTTGTGTGAAAAGCTCGTCCAAATGTTTTTTGGTTCATTTTTTATGTCATTTTTGCACTTGTAACCCTATATGAGCCCAAGAGTGCCCCCCCCTGGAAAATATTTTTTAAAAATAAAGTTTGGAGGGTGAAAAAAAAAACTTAAAAAAAAAAAAACTTTAAAAACTTTAGTGTTCAACCCTAGTTTCTCAAAAAAAAATGAAGTCTGACATTAACATGATACTAACTTTATCATTATCTAAATCCACCCATTGTCTACATAAAAACTGATGCACTTATCATAAAATGCGCGATAGATACATGAATGTAATGTCAGTTAACTTTTTAATTATATAGAAGAGGAAAATTTAATGTCAAAGGATCCGAAATCTTGGATGAGAGCGGGTGACGCTGCGGGTCTATGTCTTTCTGCGACGGCATCTACAGACGCCTTAAGAGGCCGATGGCAATGGTGCATGATGATAATAATGATGATCATGATGATCTGCAGAGGCGTGCAGACACTGCAGAGGTCGTCTGTTTGACTTTCTGCTCGCAAAGATCGTTAAACTTCCACTAACACTCTCTATTCCCCACATCTTTCCGACTGAACCCTCACTCATTTACTCTCTCTCACTCACTCACTCACTTACTTATCCATCTGCACTCATTACTACCCCGTTGTCACTATCAACTCCTTGAACTGAGGCCGCAGAAGTTCGGAATATTCTTAAACTTTGTTACAGAAGTTCAGAGTGTGCTTTGAGGTAAGGGGTCCAGAACTCTGGAGGATGCTGCGGCCGAAGGCTGCAGAACGTCGACATGCAATCGAGACACACAGGGCTCGAGATGCCCGCAATCGACGTATGCATAAATTATGATGGATACTAGACTCTGTGTAGTACTACATGCATTCCGAGCCGTTCCGAGCATCTGTACGCAGTGCTATGCATGTATACGTACAAATTGTTGATCACAGTAGATTATACCAGGATCTTTGGATCAGCTGCGGCTTCATTAACAGAGTTATTGTGCAAACTCTCGCAAACTCTTTTGGAATTCCCATCCATTTTAAAATTCGAAGAGCTTTTGTATTTGAGAGTCAGACCTTTCTTTTGCATGACTGCTTTGAATCCTTCCACTTTTATCAGCTTATCTCCATTTTCAGTTCAGTTCTTTTTTTAAGCGCGTACCCAAGAAGGCTAAAATAGATAACGCTTCTTTTCAACAGGTAGTGTTGTATTGAAACCGTCATCATAGCAGAGACTCATGGTCTCAACCAATTTAAACCTATTCAGAAACGTGTCTAGAACGGTGACTCATCTAGAATGCATTGATTGGCGACGATATTTAAGTGGAAAAATATATATAATAGAAGGTGTGGTTACACTGTGGTATTGAACACTAGTAAAGATTGACCTAGCGCAGAACCTCGGAATAGACTTGAACGTTATAGATGAATAGAGCAGAACTTAGGCTGAACTTAAATTTCTTAAAAAGTTTCAGTCGATAGTGACAGGGGGGTACTCATTACACTCATTCGCTCACTTATGTACTAATGCACTCACCCACTTGCACACTATTGCCAACTCACTCACTCCCTACCACTCCCTATCTTATTCACTTTATTCCCTCACTCACTTCACTTACTCCCCTTCACTTTATTCCATACCCTCCTTCCCTTATTTGCTCACTCACTCCACTTATTTACTCTTTTATTCACACTTTCACTCACTGACTCACTCATTCATTCACTTACTCACTCACCCACTCATTGACTCACTCATTTGCCAATTCATACTTGTACTCAGTCATTCACTCTCAATCTGATTCACTCATTCATCTGTTCACCCAGCCAGCCAACCAGCCACCCACTCACTCACATGTAGTCACATGATCTTGACTCACTCGCGGTGCAGCAACATTTAGTTCTTTGGCAGACCCTCAGCTTTCCTATAGAGAAATTTAGTTGTTTGGTGATGATGATGATGATGATGGAGGGTAAGGTTTTTTGTTGATTTAGTTGTTTGGCATGATGATTTAGTTGTTTGGCGGCCTACTACTTACTTCCTTAATTATGGTCAAGCCTAGAGTCTCTGAAATCAGAGACAAATGGCAACCCATGCATGCAGTTGTAAACAAAAGGAGCAAACCGCCGCAGCTTAGCCTGCTTCCGCATGAATATGAACAACCACGACCCTCCGTAGCCTAGGCTGAAGCTAAAGGCTGAACAACCACACAAGATGCGCGTGTACTCATTTCAGACAAGCTTCGATCAGTGCACTTGCCTTCTTCGGCTCCCGGTCCACAATGAATGAAACGAGCTCTCTTACATATGTCTCTTCTTCCCCGATACCTCTTCCCCCAGCTGCAGCAGTCCATCTTGCTCTGCAGACCCTTTCACCGATTCCTGTTCTCTCTTTCACTCTCTCT
>JAHBMJ010000565.1:114515-126845 GCA_018398765.1 Chromera velia | reverse complement strand
GGAAGTGGGCCATGCCGCTGGGCCAATATGCATCATGGAGACGGTCTTCAATGAACGTGCGTGCGGTTGAGTGATTCTGGTGAGGATCCTTTTCTCTCTCATATTGTCTTTCGATGATCATCAGCTCCTTCCTATCTTGAGCTTCCGGATGCCGACAGACCATCTTGCATTGGCATAAGCTTTAGTGGACACTTCCAGAGACTGACCTGGTAGATAAATGATCCTTCCAGGGTCTGCTCAATCCTGCTTCGAAGCCTCTCCTCAGGATCTGTCGTCGTGTCTCCTTCAGAGGGGGTCGAGGGAAGAGGCTTGACAGGAGTCAGCTTCTGGCATGTGTTTTTTGCGTGTTTGTCATTGCCTTTTGAGCTCTTAGAAAAAAGAGCCGCCTTACTGAAATCGTCAAAATCAAACAAATGAAGCATTCCCTCCACAGACTTCCTTTGTGTTTCACTGCCACTGTAACTGTCACGAGACTCTTCTTCGTCTTTCCCTGAACCAACCCCCCTCCACTTTTTCTGAAGACCTTCGCCCATGGCTTGAAATGCTTGAAGCCCAAAGCCATCTTCCCCTCCCTCCATCAGCCAGCTGCTGAGGCTTCCTTTCCCTTTTCCCCCCTCCTTCCCTCCCTCCTTCTGAGAAGCAGCCTGGAGGTCGCTTCTTCTCGGTACCAAAGGGTGTCTCTTAGGGTCCTCCCCTTGCTCCAAGGACACAGCGAAGGGACAACTGCTGAGAGAGCACTCTGCAGACTCCTCAGTCGAGTCTCCGATGAAGAGACGGGACAGCCAGCAGTTGTACGAACAGAGGTGGGCAGCGGCTGCCTGCAGAATGAGGATTCACTGGCTTCGGTCAAGTGGTCGAATATTTAATTTTCCCGCAAAGAACAGAGGCTGTCTATGTGAAGCATGATTGCCTAATGAGAGAAAGCACAGAAACGCCGAGAACCAAAACACAGAGTCAGTCAAAAGCAATGAAGCATCACTTCCGCTCAGTCCGTCGCCCGCGTGACGCGTCCTGAAAGGCGCCATGCACGTGTGTCTGGACCAGCACCGCCACACACACATACACACACACACACACACACACACACACACACAACCACTTCATCGTGGGCGCCAGGAGTGCAACCACTGCATGTCTGTTTGTTTGTTTTACATGCAGGCTCCTCCCCTGTATACAGACGAGTGTCCTCTCCAACTGGTCGACTGGCCCTTCGCAAACGAGGCTGAGGAGACCAGTGAGGCGTGCCAGCCGCCCTCCTTTTCCGTGGCATCTGACTTATCCAAGCAAGAAAGCATTGGGGGCAAAAAAGGTCAAAAAAAGAACCCAGATGGCAAGGTTAGTGCAGAAACGGGGGCGGAATATGAAAGGCATCCCTTGTTTATCACCCTAACCAACTTTATGGAACAACTACAGTTTTAGTTTAAGTAATACAACAAAACGCTTTGCGTTTATGAATGTTGTTCTTAAGTAAAGAAAACAAAGACTAAACAAAACCTAATTGAATTGAATTGGGATGATTGATATCAAACTAGAGTTCAGTGCAATGCTACTGCTGAGTTCTGACAGTTTTTTAAAAGGTTGTACTAGTATTTCTTTAGGTATTTCTTACTTTTTAAAATTTATATTAAATTATTTTCTAGTTTTACTCATGTATTTTATTTGATTTGATCTTGTTTTAAAAGAAAAATGAGAATGAATTATAATTTTTCAACCCAGGACCAACTGTTGTTATCAATAACTGAGGATTATGACTCCAAATTAAACTGACAAATTTTAATTTGCCGAGAAGAGACGACTAACAGGCTTCAAGCTTCGATCATAAAAGCTTTTCGACAACTTATAAACTTTGTTGATCTATGTTGATCTTTTTTGTATTTCGAGTATTGCCGTACTGTATCGGATATAATTGGATATCATTAATTTTGTTTAGTTTAGTTCAATTTTTTAAGAACAACAAAACGACTTCTCTAATTTGCGTAAAACTTGTACGAGCTATCTAGCTGTGAGTCTAGCAAAACTTTCTGCGTTTGCCTAAAATTCTAGTTGGAAATAGTTGGAAACATAGTTGGAAAAAGTGTATGTCCTCACACGTGAATATGTCTCTTTCTTCTATACAAGTCTGCCGCTTATAGTAACCAGGAAGGGTGCATCTTTAATATAGTTTCCGAGTCGTCAGTCGAGAGTTAACGTTAGTTAACGCATGACTACAACAAATGCTGCATGATCGAGTAAGTCGCGCACTTCATGCAGTAAAGGAGCCAAAATTCCTTACTTCTAGTCTGCCACTGAGCCGTCGCATCCACTCTACCAAATACTGCTAAACTTCCTTCCGCGTACCATGCGCGCGCGCGAGCTGGCTTTTTTTTTTAGAAAAAAAAACATACCATCACTCGTGTTGCCGATGCATGCCGATGCGTTGCCGTCACAGTATGTTACAGTGCAGTGTGATGCAGTATGTTGTTTGATGTTGTTTGTAATTGTTGGTGGGAACTTTAGAGTCCCTAGAGGCTGGCACGCTGACGTTCACCCTGTATTCATATCAATTTATGTCAAGGGCTTTCTTTGTCTCCGAGACGCTCTTTCTCTTTGAAAAGTTTAGGCACCATGTATTTGCAGATGGATGTAGATTTCATGAAACGTGTATAGAAGCAGAGGTGCCTTTGGTCCTTCTGGCCAGGACTCTCCTGCCATGAAAAACTTTTGGTCGAGCAAGTAAGAAAGTTGGGCAAAGGAATGCTGAGAACTCGGGGCAGCGCGACGTGTGCAGCTGTATGAACATAGATCGGGGACTTTCTATTCGGTATGTCTCCTCAGGCAGGATGAGGAATCTCCATAGCTTTGTTAAGACATCGAGACGCAGTGAGCCTGTTGCACATGGATAGTTGTTTGTCTTCATTAGTCTTATCTGAGTCTGTCTCTCTCACTATACAGCTCCCTTGACCAGATTCTCTGCATGGAACGAACAGCAAGCTTTCCACTTTCAGTTGATCGACGGACACCGCAGGCGTGCAGTATACGCGTTCCCTCTTTCAAAAAAACGATTTCTCTGCTCAATGTTTTTTACAGCCCATAGGACGGGAGACAATGCGAATTCTTATTTCTATTGATAGGCCGTTGTGCTACAGCAGAGCTGGAAGTCTTTTGTGCCTATGCGGTGCACACTCAAGACCGATAAAACGGCAGAAGAGTTATTCTATAACAACGCAGCTCTCTACATTAGTTTCTTAGGTTTCACCATCCTCAGCAAAGTAAGTCGACTAGATTTAGTCATTTAGGCTGGAACACTGGGAATTCTTGCTACATTTGTCCTCGTTCTTTCTCTTCTCTTTCTCCGTCTCTTCTGTTTGACAGTGCAGACTAAACCTTCTTCTGAATCCTCTGCATGGTCCATCAAAACCGAAAGGAGTTCGAAAGAACGAGAATCTGTCTGACCGAGACTGGCTTTCCAATGATTGTGCTTGCTGTTTGTGATGGTTGAATCATTATACACTCCTTTTTGCGTTCTCAAACATTGTTTATGAGCCTCACAATCTTCTGTCTCCCTTGTGATTTCCTCTCAAGATGTGTCACCAGCCTTCAAGAGAAGCAAAGCGGACTTTCCCCTTTTCTCTGTTGTGAATACAAGACGAGACGCTAACACGGTGGAGCTGAAGATGAGCTTTGACAGTCTGCAGCATTATGAAAAGGTGTCTTACACCCCAGAAACGGAAAGAAAGTGGAATTGGTGCAATCCTTCCACACGAGGAGGGCAAACCCTCTTTCTACTGGTTTCTACAGTGGGAGGTAAGTTGAGCAAGGAATTCTACTTGTTTTGCCTGCTTCCCGTACTGTGTAGACCAACTATCTTCTGTGATCTCTCGGCTTGGCATGATCTTTTTTTGTTTCTCTCCTTGGTTTCTGCGGACTTGTAGATTTGAGATAGTGCCCTCTTTTTTCCTTCTTCACTTCTTTCTGTCTTTCTAAGTTCTCACATACGGTATAGGAGTCGCACCTGCACTAGCTACTCCCATCAATGCATCCATTTCATCCTCTTCCTCCCTGGATACCTCGATCCTCTCCACCACGATTCCTCCTGACCATAGATCTGACATCACACTTCCATTCCCCCCACCCACCCCCACCCTCCCCATTCTCCTAGTTATCGGCTGCACAGATAGGTTCTCAACACGCCTCCTTTCTCCCCCCTCTCCCCTCCCCCTTCCAGCCAGAGCACCATTAAGTATGTTCCTCACTTCCTTGACACCCATCTCCCACACTAACTCCGTCAGGAGTACACATACCTTGGCTGCATATGTGTGATCCCCCCCAGCAGCCACACATGAGAAAGAAGGCAAGCAATCATGTAGGATAGAAAGAAGGAAGGAAGGAAGGAAGGAAGCCTTAGGAAAGAAGGCAGGGAGGAAGGAAGGAAGGAAGATGAAGGAAGGAAAGTAGGAAAGAAGGAAGGAAGGAAAGAAAGAAAGAAAGAAAAAAAGAAAGAAAGAAAGAAAGAGACAAAAAGCACTGACGAAGAAGAGAAAGAAGAAAGGTCTGCAACCGTTATTTGTATTGCTCTTGGGCAGCAGAGGAAGCTTCAAAGATTTTGAAGGTGCTGTCTGGAGGTCAGACCTTAGGACTGGTTACTCCAGGCATCAAGCAGCAGAAGATGGCAGGAAAGGTCAGGCAGATTTGCTCCCTGACCCAACCTTTTCCTATTTGCCTCAACTTTCACAGGCTCTCCCTCTCTTTTTCCCCTTGTCTCCACGTCCGCCCCTTCCTTCTCTCAGTCCTTTGGTCTCTCGCCCCCCTTTCCTTTCCAAGCACATGTGCCTTCGGTCGTCACATGCATGTGCCTTCGGTCGTCCGAAGACGCAAACCAAAAATGATCTTTTGTTTTCGACAGACTTTCAATCTGTTGTGTTCCCTTTCAAACATATCTGTTTTATACTTTGATGTTTGTAGATGGCAGTGGGATGGCCAAAGACGCGGATAGCGTTTGTGGACGGGCAGAACGTTCCCTTCCATAGAAAGTATCGAGGAGCCCCCTTCTTAGTTTAGGCCATCAGAGGTGTGCTCGAAGGCTTTGAGACCATCTAAATACAGCCTCGAGCTATCCTTCCACTTCAACTGTGAGGACAGAAACCCTTTTGGGTAAGTGACTAGCCTATGTGGAAGGCTGGAGGATCTCTCTCGATCTTTCCTTTGGGCCCTTGCTTTCTGCTTCCTAACCTACGGTTCTGCTTTTTGAGTCACACAGCTCTGTTAATTTTTTTTGCCGCTTCTTGTCCATACATTTGTGCAGCATCATGACCTTTTATACGATGTCGATGACCAGAAAACTTTAGCTTGTCAGGCTGGACTTCAACGGCTACGTTACATAGAAAAACATGAATTAAGGGTCACTGTGAGAAGGAAGCTGACGACCGAGAGCTTCGAGAGAAGACGAGGGAGACAGAGGAAGTCTCTAAGACTTGCACTAACGATCTGATGGTAAACGAGGAGAGGAGGATCCGGGAGGAGGAAGGGTAGCAGGCGGCAAAGGAATTTAAAGATTGGATGGATGCGACGGCATTCAGACACGAGTGCTATGTCACCGCGACGGGAAAAAAAATTGTGGAATTGATATATCCGAGGACATGGGGTAAGCAGAGGGGGGAAGGAGTAGGAGTGAAGAGAAGCGACGCAGCACCTCCTTCTGTAAATGGCGACTCTATAGATGCACTGCATCGGAGTGGTCGTCGAGAATTCAAACAACAACCCGCTTCCTAGTGGACTAGCAATTCTCCCACTGCCTTTTGCTACTCAATCCGTCTCTTCCTTTGGTGTGTGTGGTTTTCTCAAGGAGCTGTCTCTCCGATAGATTGAATACGCTTCGTCAGATAGAGGTTGGTCTCTGTTTTATCTTTCTTCACAACCCTTTTTATCTATCTATCTGTCTGTCTGTCTGTCTGTCTGTCTGTTTGTCTTTCTTTCTTTCTTTCTTTCTTTTTTTCTTTCTTTTTTTCTATGTTTTGTCTGGCTGCCCTCCCGCTTGTCTCTCCCTTTGCCTTCCAAGTTCTTCTTTTTGTTCTTTCTCTCTCTATCTCAATCTATCTATCTATCTTTGTCTGTCTCTCTGTCTTTCTTTGTTCTTTTCTGTCTCTCTTTCTGTTTCCTTTTCTATCTCTGTCTCTCTTTCTTTTTGTCTAGTATCTGTGCGTGTGCTTTATGTACATCTGTGGGTGTCTGCCCGCCCAACTGTCTGTTGTGAAAAAAATAAAAAAATAAGTCACACAGTCTTTTTGCCCATGTGTGTCTCAGTCTTTCTGACTCCCTTTCTTGATGTCATCACTCGCTCATCTCCCCTCTTTGTGCTTCTGTCTATTGAATAATCGTTGTAGAGGATGAAGAGGCGCCACAGCCCGATATAGAACCCCCAGGGATCCATGACGAACGCCATCGCTCTGCAGGCTGGACCGCAGCCGTCTCAGATTGATTTAATTCGCATTGCAGCGGTACAGGACCAAGCCAGGAGTGGAGGTGAACGTCAGGCAGCGCCCTCTGGTCACCTTTGTGAACCACTTCCCTCCAGCACCAGTCGTGATCCTTCATCTGACATAGGCAACGTCCCCCTACCGGCCTCATCACGAATCTGCCGCCTCGTCCAATCTTACTGGGGCCCACGCAGCCCACCGTCATAGCCTTTGCCCCCCTACAGAGGACTGTTAACCTACACACCCCCTCATAGACGACCGCTAACCTATACGCTCCCTAACAGACAGCTACCAACTTATACGCTCCCTAACAGACAGCCGCTAACCTGTGCGTTCCCTCTCGGCCACCGGTCAACCCCTACGTCCTCCCCCCACAGCCACTGGCAGGCGCCATCATCTTTCCCCCACACGACTTGCAAATACTCGCAAACCCCTGTGAATGGCAGCATGCCCGGCGTGGGTGCTCAGCATCCACATGCCAATGCGATCCATCCGACAGGGTTCCCCTTTGCCATGCAGGGCTTTACGCCATCTTTCGGTCGCCCACCTTGATTCAAACACTATGACTTCCGTGGTATCTCGAACAACGCCGCAGTGGCTCTAGAAGCTCTGGATCCCCGCATTGAGCTGAACTGGATCATCACCGACCACGAGGGCTGCTGTATAAATGAGGGCCGGGGTGGGCTGCATGGTCTTTTACAGCCTTCCGTACAGCTGCAAGGCCGCCGACGAGGGGTTTGCAGGGGTCTTGCATCAGGGCCCTCCCATGAAGGATGACAAGCCATCTATGGCGGCCCGGCCTATTGAAATCCTCAAGAAGGGCGTCGTTGGAAGGGTATACAAGGTGGCTGAGGAATGCGCCGACCCGTGCAAGCCCCCCATCCTTTGGAAGAACTCAGACTTTGTCGCCCCTGCCCTCCCCACCGGCCACTCATCCGAAAATACTCAAACAGGCTACCTGACATTTCCGGCTGGTATGCCTGAAATTGCTCGTCTGTATGTGGATCGGCCGTTTGTCAGCACCACCATCAACCCCGAGATAGTCACCACCTCCGACGCCAATTTTGATGGGCATGAAGATCATCCTCCATTTCCCCCTTCGCCATCTACTCCAACAGTCAGAGATGAAGCAGCCTGAGGGGGTGGGGGGGCTGGGAGCGATAGGATAGACTTTGGAGTATCTGTTGGCTCCTACAGACCGATAACAGTTATTACTCTGTCTTTGACTCGGAGGCCTTTCTGCCTTGTAATAGAAGTTGCATCTGTGAGGGGCGTCATTGTAAGCGCAGCCTGTCCAAACATAACTGACAGATTAGGTTTTTAAATTGAAGGACCCATGTTCTTTTGGATTTACCATTGTTTTTCTTTGTGTATGGCGTTTTGTCAGCAGAGAGAAAAAAAAGGGGGAAAGAATCACACAGTTTCTTTTGCTGTGAAGAATCTTCTCTCAGATGAAGAAGTGGAGACTAAGAAAACGCACAGGTCTGATCAAACTTCTGATTGCAGTAATTGACAGATGTGTAAACTTTTACTAAGTTTTCAGAATTATAATTTCTTGAGAGAAATATTTCTGGGTGGTCCACGAAAAAGTACTAACAGAACAAAACATTTGATTTATAATTCAAGCAGTTTTTTTGGTAGTATAGATTAATATTGTACACTCAAATTTAAAATACACATATAGAAATCAAACGTTAAAATTATTTCCTTCACTGGTCTTTCAATTTTTCAAGTTACTAGTACTGTATACCTCAAGCTTTTGATTTTCTTCAGTAATTTGATTAGGATTATAGTTAGAATTACTGTATAGTGTATATTATTTAAGCAAAGCTTCACTTTTTTATGTAAGAATTAGCAGTATATATTTTTTGAGTCATATACTAGTGTTACTACGTTAATTAATTTTACACTGAAACTATAGTATGACACAATTCAAATTGTGACACAATACGCTATACACTAGTACTAGTGATACAAATAATTGTATCACAATAAGTATGATAAAATAGTTAGAGTAATGTAGGTGTGATGAAATTGTCAGATAAAAGTTGAAGTTTAGACTCACCTCATTCACTCGATCACTCACCTCACTCACTCATTCACTCACTTAATTCCCTTATTCACCCCACCTACTTACCCCATCCACTCACATACTCCTAGACACACTCACCTCACTCACTCACTCACTCACTCACTCACTGAACACTGGAGACTAGACTAGAGAAGAGTAAAAAAGGTGCGCGCAGCGGTTCATAGAGCGGTTCAGGCATAAACCGCTGCTCGGGAGTGTTAATATCCTAAAAGAGATACTGGTAGTCTACAATGAGGCGGGACGTGGCTTAACGGTTTTGGCTTGCATGGCTAAGGTAACATAGTAAGGTTGCGCTACATAGTTTGCACGAGTTTGCCTAGGAGTTTGCGCACAGCTGTACATTTTTTTTGCGGAGTCATACATGCACTCTCAACTATGTAGGCTATGACGCTGCCCTGCGATACGTGTCAAGCCGTGATCTACAACTATTTTTTTTACACATAAGCGTGATTTAATTGAATCAGTCAAAAGCTCTTAAAATTACAGTTATTGTTTCATAAATCACTGTAACACAAAAGATTCTAGAAATTCTCCTTGTGAAACACTGTAGTTCCAGTGTAATTAATTTACTAGTTGATTTATTATGTCAATAATAGCCTGTATATGGGTAATCATACAATTTGTATTTACAACGCAGTTTTTAAATAAAACATGATCTTGATCATCGATCAACAACATTTTAATAGCATGCCAATTTACTAGTCATGCAGATTAGACTGCATTAGAGACTGCACTAAAAGACTGCCTATATAGTTAAAAACTAGAGTAAAAAGCAAATTAAATTTAAAATTTTGAATCAAACTCTACAGATCAACTTGAAACTAGGAATGTTAACTAGTGATAGAATGATAATCAACAAAAATAGCAGTTTCATAAATATGATAGCAGATATTATATATAATAATTATCATTTTTTGATGCTGAGCATTCAAATTAAAAGTTCATTAATTTGAAGTTAAATTTAAAAAAGTTCCCTGCACAGAACCGACCGATACACACCGTGACACCAAAGAATAAAATATAGTAAACATACAACACTAAGACAGAGAAGATTGCGTAAGAGAAAGGCGACAGATCTAGGGGGTTTCCACTTTATTTGGCCATACTTGGCCGTTATAATACAAATTCCTCAGACAACACTTTCTTCATACAGAATGAGGGACGCGGCTGTCTCGTTCTTATCAGCGCTCGATCATCCAACTGCTGACTAACGAACAGCTCGATCAATACACACATCCAAGCAGCTGCATACTTAATTGATTGACTTTTCTCTCGATCGATCTTTCAATGAAGCCTTGCACAAGGGTAGAGAAAGACTAACCGATCACCGACAGATGTGAAGTGGTCTATTGTTACGCAGTGGTGTTCAAGGATAAGCTAAAGCATAAAAGAACCGCGAAGAGCGAGCAAGCACGCGCCTTCCTCACATGAAGCATTCGCTGATACCATATAAAGTGGCTACAAAGCAAAAATAAGTCAGCTGGCATAACGTGGACCAACTAACTTCACGGCTGCCTCCAAAAATCATCTATGAACAGCACAACAACGGTGAAATCAGCAGGCTGACGTGCAGGGGGCAACCTGGATCCTGTCTGTCTATCTGTCTATCTGTTTGTCTCTCTGTCTCTCTGTCTATCTGTCTATCTGTCTGTCTGTTTCTCTGTCTTTCTGCCTAGAACCTTTGTATGCAAACACTATTGCTCAGTGGGTGACTTCCCTGTTGGTAAACGAACTGACCTTCGGCTGTTTTTTCCTCCTCTTCTTCTCTTTCTTCTCCTTTTTGTTAGTATTCTTCTTCATGAAATTTTGTGAAAACTTGCACCGACATACAGAGGGCCTTCAGAGACTGCACAAAGGCACGTCTACCAGTACATCCACATACCAGAAGGCAAACTCTCGGGATTACTTTGAGAAGACAGTAATACAACTTTAAAAAGCGAAACTGCAGCTGGATTCTTCAAAGTTGATAACCTGTCCATGTGACAGTAAATCGGAAAGATTTGTGGGCAAAAAAGATGACGCCCTAATGCGTCTTAAAAAAGAAAGACAACTCTGTTTTATAGCATAGAAAAAGAAGATTGAGTATTAGAAGAATTTGAGTAGAGGGGCTGCCCGGACGGTGACAATCATACTGAGGCCACGCATGCTAAAGAAGCCTCGAACGCCCATTGAGGCAGTTGTGTCACACTGATCAGTGAATCAGTCACCCTGCTGCTGCTGTCTTCCTTACTCCCACTTGGTCCGTCTTCTTTATATCATCTTCTCTCGTTTTATCTATCCTGAACAAAGAGGAGACAGCAACGTAGTAAGCAAAGACAGGGGAGAGGACAAGGAAGAGGAAATGAGCCGAGGCAACAAAAACTGTAGATACAACCGCTGCCAGAACGGGCGTCCAGCTTGCATGACAACGTCCAAAAAATCTAAGAGCAATACTTTCAACACACCCAACGGGGCTATGGCTACTTCGTTATCGTCAATGATGCACGCTCTCCCTTGCTCTCAGTATGAGAGAGAGAAAGAGAGTCATCAGGTCGATCAGCACCGTGAGTCAGTCAGGCTGAATGAGTCATTATCTGATAAGATGATCAATTGGATATGCCTACACAAGAGATCGATTCCTCGCCATATCAAATCACAACAGACTGGCTCGACACTTGCACATATATGCAGATATCAACACACGTCGACACCTAGACACACAAATCTAGTGTTGGGCAACGATCTCAAGCTGCATGGAACCGTGAACAGTCAACATGAAGCAATGAAGCAACAAAAAGAGCATGTCCACTCAAATGTCATCTAAATCAGTTATAAAGCGATGCGTACAGACCCATACAGTGATTCACACTAAGTGGCGGCTTCGAGCTAATGCAGCCTCGAACAATGTATAGAAGGGCTTAGTGAGACACTCACCTTGCTGATGCTGATCCTGCGGTGGTTAATGCTCTCCTGGTTCTCTTTTGAGTCCGCTTTATCCCCGGTCCTGCATATGAGAGAGAGCTAGGAACACATGCAGCTATATATATAGACGTGAGAACGCATGCAAGTGATCGGCCGACGAGAGAAATTGTGGACAATTGGTGTTCAGCTACTTGCATGCTAAATACTCAGCCCACCAATTTGGGAGGCGAATATCAAGATCTTTGTCTCAGCTAGCCGCGAATGCATAAGAAGGAAAGGGAGAGATCACAACACGTTACAACACGTTCTTCAGCAGCTAGATTTGACAGGTGAGTGTATATATCTTACCATATCTTACTGGCCCGATCGATTTTCCTTGACAAAACATTAAGTTTATGTACGTCTCTACTCCGTTCGTCATACGTATATAGTCCGAAATTCTTCGGCGCGCCATGCATGCGCGCCCGTACACTCTTGTATATTCATATCTTACTATACTATACGGGATACACCCAACCAGACTAAGTTGGGCGAGTGCCTCGGGAGGCCATTTAGGGGGTTGGCCATAATTTGATTGCATGATGAAAACCATCATGCAGGAGCTTGGGCATGTGTTAATTGCCTCCAATGCATGCATGGGCAAATGGTGGAGGCCACGGCAACGTGCATAAAATATGCTTTTCGGGACCGCGCATGAATATATATGTAATTAACTCTGTACGAGTTACTTGAGGGGCACGTATCATGAAGAGCGAAGTATATAATATTATAATGCGATCGCGGCTCCGTGCGAGTTGCTTGAGGGGCATATTTTGGAATTTGGGCGACACCGACCGTGATGGAGACAGAACCGAATCCCCCCCCAAAAAATGAAAAAATGCGTTA
>JAHBMJ010000565.1:92015-109515 GCA_018398765.1 Chromera velia | reverse complement strand
ACTATAATTTTACTTTTAAAAAATCTATGTTGTTTATCGTTTTACAAATTGTTTTTAATTGTTTTAAGTTTGTCCTCCATCTGACTGACTAACTAAGAAAAATTCATTATACATAAAAGTACATAAAAGCTGTTGACTTCACTTCTAAAAATTTAGTTGTACCCCCCTTCTTTTCTCCTTCTTACTCCTTCTCGTTTTGTTGTTCAAATTTTGTAAATAAATAGCGGGGGCATATATTTGCATCCGTGCAAATTTAGACCCAACGCATCCCCTGCCTTGATACGTATGCCTTGGATATTTGTCTAATTTTTTTGTTAGGTCTTGATCAGGCCGCTGGGCCGCCTGTGCACCGCATGCGTATACTGATGAGAGTCCCATCGGCGTATAGAGGACAAAACATGTGACAAAAATCCCCCCCAACAAGCACTTTCGGCGCGCAGTGCGCGCCTACTCTCGTGCATGCATGCATGTATATACCGTATATTTCACCATACTTTGCCCACCGAGGTTTCGGGTCCTCCACCTAAACATACCAAGTTTAAAAAAACTCCAAATAAATCCATATAAAGAGCCTGCCCAAAAGTGAGGGGGCACTCATGCATTGCAGCCTACAAGAAGCGTGCACTGCCTCAGTCACAGCTCAGGATTCTTCAATCTAACCTAGAGAGGGAAAAGAGTCGTCAGCCTCCCGAGTAGACGGTCTGGTGGGTGCCCTGCAGAAAGAAAAAAGCGACACACATGGACAGAGGGGCATGCAGGGAGACGGATGGGCAAATCTTTCAGTTCTTATCACTCCAATAAAAATTTGATGGAAAAGGCTGTTCTATGGACCCCCCCGACCTCAAAGATGTAATCAACAACTTTGGAGACCCCCATTTGGTCATTTGAGCTCTGATCTAAGATCTCCCCCTGCCTTGACTTTGCACGATCTCTCCAGCCAGAAAAGAGACGGCAGACAAATGCATGCACGGGCGGCCCCGGAAGGCAGTGCGAAAGTGGGCAAAGTATGGGTGAATCTGGTATACATGCATGCGCTGTCGAAGCAGATCGACTGATCGTGGCAGCAAAACACTTATATATATATAACTCAACCTCGTTCGGAGCACTGGGGAAGAATGCAGAATAGGAAGACTATGCTCTGGAAAGGAATGAGAAAACTCGTCTGGTCGAAATACACGAACAATCCATGTATATCAAAGCAGCGCTGCGGACGGCATCTGCACAGTTTCGAGAACTAACAACGTATGCGAGCATGCTCCGACGTCTGACTTATTGAAACGTGGAGATTACGAGCACACGGGTCGACTTGGACAAGTTATTTCAGGAACCAGCCGCCCTGTACTGTCAGGCCTAGCAGGCGCTTGATTCCATTGTCGTTTGTGAGTGCGACAAAATAAGTATGACGGCTCAGGCGACTGCACTGCGGTCTGTGTGCCGCTTCTTGTGGGGCCTCGTTCTGTTATTGTCTTCAGGTGGGTCAGTCTTGCATGCTTCACACTTAATTCACCCAATGGCGAACATGTCTGCATCTTGTACTGGCCCAGTGAAAGCAGAATAAGCAAAGATTCCATTGGAGATATATATATATTTTCCGTTCAAGAGTCGAAGCAAACTTTCTGAATGCATCCATGTAGCTACTTGAGCTTCCGTGCATGTATCGCCGTAGCTCTTGCCTTCGAATGACTCTCACGGCCGACACAGACACACAGTCGCGCGCTCAACTGCTGACGACGCAGTCACTCCTATATATCTTTTCCGCATGCAGTTCCCTGAATTCTCTCTCGTTTGCATGGATCTCCTTTCCATTTGCAGCTCTGGCTCTGGACGAAGCACTTCAGCCGCCCCTACCTCTCCCCCTCGGAGGTGCTCTGGAAGAATTGCTGGGGGAGGGGAATGTTCCACACGAGAGCGAGGAGGCAGTGCCTGCTTCTGTCGGAAGGGGAAAAGAACGGAACGATCCGACGACAGAGACGGCGGCGGGGGCAGACCGGCGGCGCCTATGGGACGCCACCACGGTTCTCTCTTCATCCTACCTGACGGGATCGAACGGTTCTTATCTTGCAGGAACGGGGGCGAGTGGTCTGTTGGGGCGAGGCGCTTCGATAGCGGGGGATGTAAACAACGACGGCATTGATGACATGATCCTGAGTGAGGACGGAAGCTCAAAAGCGTACGTGATCTTTGGGAGAGACTGGACCTCATCAAGCTTTACCGCTGAGGTGGACTTGAGCGCGCTCGATGGAACGAATGGTTTCACGATCATCGGCACGTCCAGCACCCGTGCTGGATTGATGTGCTCAGGGGGGGGAGACTGGAACAATGACGGCATCGCGGACGTTCTGCTGGGGGCTATTGCTGCAGGTCGGCCAGTTTGGACAGAAGAGAGAAAGAATGCAGTCAGTCAGTTACGGTCTGTGTAACTTCAGCTGCGTCCTCCTCAGGGTCCTCCCCTTAGCCGTCTGTCTAGGACGTCTCTTTCTCTCTCTCCCTCTCTCTGTGTGTGTGTGTGTGTGTGTGTGTGAGTCGGGACCGATCCATTTCTCCATTCAGACCATGTGTCCTTCCCTCCTGCCACCCCCTTCCATCTCTTGCAGATCCTAACGGTTACACCAACAGTGGCGAATTGTACATGATCTTTGGAAGGGCCACATGGCCGGCATCAGTCACCGTCTCCGCTTTGAGCGGGTCGGACGGGGTGATCTTTACAGGAGTGGGGAACAACGCCGAGCTGGGGCGGGGGAACGCGAACGCTGGAGACATGAACGGAGACGGAATAGACGACTTCATTTTTGGAGCTCATCTCTCCAGTGAGTATCTGGGATGCGTTCGTGCGTCCGTGCGTTTGTCTGTTTGTCTGTTTGTCTGTCGGTCTGTTTGTCTGTTTATCTGTCGGTCTGTTTGTTTGCCGGTCTGTTTGTCTGTCGGTCTGCCTGCATATCCGCCTTTTCATATACCTGTGTGACCTCACACTCAGATCACACCTGGGGAGAGGGAAGGGTTTCCAATCATCGTAGCAAAAAAAAAAACGGAGACGGATCGATTCAACCAGATCGGCCCTCTGTACAGAGCCAGAGAGGCGCAGGGGGCAAAGCCATACTCAGTCTGAGCTGCACAGCTTTCGTGTTTGCGGGGCACGTCGTGGATGTCTGTGGAAGTGCGTGTATGCCTTTTCTGTTTGTGGGACTGTGTGTTCAGTTCAACGAGGTGTTCTTTGGATGAATTCTTGTCGAAGGACTTTCTCCGCAGTTTCACATAATTTTCATACGTGCACCTGACTTCTTAGACTTTGGCGAGAGGTTGACGTTTCCTCTCTCATGCATGCACCTTCCCAGGTCAAGGAGGGACTTCCTCCGGGGCAGTTTTTATTATGTACGGGAAGGCCACTTGGACTTCGCCGATCGAAATTACGGGGTCGTACATGGATGGGGTGGTCGGGTTTCGCGTCAACGGGCAGGCAGGGGACAACGTTGGGTATGAGGTTGCGGGGAACGTGGACGTCAACAATGACGGCATCAAGGACGTCGTCTTTGGAGGGGGTTGGGCTGGTCAGTGGGGGGTTGAGTGAGGGGGGAGTGGAGTGAGGAAGAGGGACATGCATCGGTTCATCCACAGGGCCAAAGGACCACCTGTGGCTCAATCGGTTCATCAGTCTCTTTCCTTTTTGTCTGCATACACAGACATCTACCTGCCTTTCGAACGTTTGCTACGTGTTGCACTGTGTGTGTGTGTGTGTGTGTGTGTGTGTGTGCGTGTGTGTGTGTGTGTGTGTGTGTGTGCGTGTGTGTGTGTGTGTGTGTGTGTGTGTGTGTGCAGATCCTGTGAGTTCCAAAGAAGGACAGGTCCACGTCATTTTTGGCAAGTCCTCCTCCTCATTCTCAGGCACTTACTCGGTTACGGACATTGACGGCTCTCTCGGTATCACCGTGAACGGAGTGACGACAGACGGGCTGCTGGGCCTGACGGTCGGGGCGCTGGGGGACGTCAACGGAGACGGAATTGACGATTTCATCGCTGGCGCTTTTGAAGCGAGTCAGTGAGTGAGTAAGTGAGTGAGTGAGTGAGTGAGGACTTGGTCGTCTGGAGTGACTTCAAGGTCTCTCGATTGATTGAGGTGGGGGCTTTCTTGTTTGCTGTGTGGTCGTTTGAACGCAAGCAACCTCACAGTAAAAAGAGGGGCCTCAGTGTTCGAAAGGGGAGATCGAATCCGTTTTTTCCTATGGTCCTTGCCTTATCCTGGACCATAGCTCTCTCTCTCTCTCTCTCTCTCTGTGTGTGTGTGTGTGTATAGATATCTCTGTCTCTGTCTCTGTCTCTGTCTCTCTCTCTCTCTCTCTCTCTCTCTCTCTCTTCGTTCTCTGTGCCTTAAGTATGTTTGAGGGCATTCACTGCCTTTGTTGTTCTTACAAACCCAGGGAGTCTCTCAGAATTAGTTCTTGTTCTTGCACTCACCATGTCAATTAACTCGTGTGATTAATTGCAGATCCAGAAGGTATCTCCAATCAGGGAGAAGCCGTGGTGGTCTTTGGCAGCAGCGACTTCTCTGCACTCGACGCGACAGATGGCAGCACAGACGGAAAGTGGTCTGTCAGCGCCTTCGACGGCAGCAACGGTTTTCGCTTTTACGGGACAGCGTCAGGTGACACTGCCGGGATGGACGTCCATGGGCCGGGGGACGTGAACGGGGACGGCGTCTCGGACATTCTTATTGGGGCATCTACTGCAGGTAAGTACGTTGGTCTGGGCGAGATAAATAGATAGACAGACAGACAGGCAGACAGAGAGAGATATAGCCAGCCAGACAGCCAGACAGCCAGACAGCCAGCCAGCCAGCCAGACAGACAGCCACACAGCCAGACAGCCAGAGTGCCAGACAGCCAGACAGCCAGACAGACAGACTGAGAAGCAGGCAGGCAGGCAGACAGAGAGACAGAGAAGCAGGCAGGCAAGCAGGCAGGCAGGCAGGAAGCCAGCCAGCCAGCCAGGCAGACAGACAGAGAGACAGAGAAGCAAGCAGGCAGGCAGGCAGGCAGAGAGGCAGGCAGACAGACAGGCCTCCTGCCCAAGTTCGAACTAGAAGAAAAAAACACGAAGGAGGGAGGCCGCTTGGCGCTCTTCTCTTTCTTTTCTGAACCATCGGAGTGGAAGGAAGTGCATACATACAGACACCTACGTAGAATGGCCGGCATTCAGATGCATCGAACCCTAGTTACAGATTTTCAGAACGCTACTTCTCTCTCTGAAAGGAGACATACAATGATTGTCTGTCTGTGTCCCTTCCACGGAATTCAGTGACAAAGATGCAAGTTCTTCTCTGTGTACCCCTCCCTCTCTCGTCTCTCTCTCTTCTGTGCTGATCCTCCTTGATTTTACAACAATGTGCATGGACAAATGAATGCACAAATGAATCAATCAATGGATGGACACACATGCAGAATTGACATCTGTACATGTATGTATCTGTATACGCACCGCATATCACAGATCCGAACAGTTTGAGCACATCTGTACATACATAAATCTGTATACATACCGCGTCACAGATCCGAACAGTCTGAGCACATCTGTACATACATAAATCTGTATACATACCGCGTCACAGATCCGAACAGTCTGAGCACATCTGTACATACATAAATCTGTATACATACCGCATCACAGATCCGAACAGTCTGAGCAATGCCGGGGAGTCCTATCTGATCTTCGGGAGGAAGGCAGCAACAGAGGGGAACTTTGCAAGCATCCTGCGGCCCTCAGACCTTGACGGCAGCAGGGGAATCGTCTTCCAGGGAGGGGCGTCGGGAATCACTATGGGACGCGTGGGAAGCACCGGGGACATCAATAAAGACGGTTTGTTCGTCCTCGTACCAGCTCTCGGAGGGAGCCAGAAAAAGAAGGCTTTTTCAGATCGTGCATGTCGAAAAGGTGAAAGGTCGTTGACATCTTTGGATCCCCTCCTGCTGGCGGTTCGCTCTCGATCTTTCCAGAGAATTGTTTTATCACTCAATCGCAATGTGGTTTTTTGCTTCGGTACAGCCTTCGTAGCTCTGTCAAACTTTGCATGTCCACTCTTTCTGCAGTGAAGCCGCTGACACCATCCCGCTGTCCCCGTTTCTCATTTTTTTTTTTTTTTTTTTTTTTTGCAGGAATTACCGATTTTATCATAGCAGCCGGAAATGCAGGTAAGCACCGATTCTTCCTTTGCATCTCCAATGAGTGTGAGAGCAATTTCAACTCTCTCGCGTTGGTGTGTCTTTGAATTTGAGTGTTGTCTCGCTCCTTCACTTTTGTTCTTCTTAGTCAAGAATGCTTCCTTCCGTTGTTGCGAGCGAGTGTCGTGATCGCTTGACCAGCTTGGCCAATTAGATGCATCCCCCGCCGTCTGGCCAGGAGAGTCTCATCAGACGGCCTGCAAAGCGTCAATTCCCTTCTCTTCCCTGACCCCTCTCAACGTTGCGTCTTCTCTCAATTCCTGCAGACCCCAATTCTATCACCAATGCGGGAGAGGCCTATGTCATCTTCGGACGTCAGTCAGTCAGACGGATGGATGGATGCTTTGTTTCATTTGCAGAAATTGAGCCGCTTCTTTCCTCTGTCTCCTTGCAAGCACCCATGCCGCCGGAGGAGACACTTCCGGAAGCAGTGTCTTTACTCATGCAAGGAATCTTCCCCTTTAGCTCGGCAGGCTGATCTTCCCTTGTCGAAACTAGCCACACAGAAGTGCCACCAGCCAAGGGGGAAAAGCCCGACATATTTCCTGGATTGTTTCTACCTGACTTCCTGCCTGCTCGATTGGTGCTCCCTTCCAAATTCCCGCACGACTGCAGAGGCTGACGAGTGCACTGTGGGACGACACAACTGCGCGTCGAAGGCGACGTGCACGGACACAACCAACAGCTTTACCTGCGCGTGCAACGAGGGATACTCGGGCACTGGGGTGTCTTGCTACATTGAAACCAGTCAGTGAGTAAGTGAGCGCATGACCAAGTGCTACAAGAGGGGGGAAGTGAGTCACCAACTTTGAAGTGTCAAAGTGAAAGAGTTGTTGAGTTAGCCAGTCAGTCAGTCAGTCAGTCAGGGAGTGAAGGAGCTCTCAGTCAGCGTTATCGAAGTCCAGATAGGCGATGAACGTACTTGTGGGACAGCTGCACACCTCAAGAGTGGCTCAAGACCTCTTCCTGCCTGATTGCCCCTCTGTTCCCTTCCTATGGAAAAGTGTGCTCATCGAGTTTGTGGAGGGTTCCATGGGGAGATGCATCCACAGAGAGTGTGTGAGAAGAGAAGATCGGGAACTGGGGTCTTTTCTGGGGTCTTTTTGATTTTCCTTCTTCGTCTGTCTGTCTGTCTTCTGTTAACCTGTGCAGCGTCGAGCATCTGCACTGGTGGAAGCGCTTGTCTAGACACATGGACTTGTGACAGCTACGGCGACTGCATGACCGTGATCTCGGAAGCTGATGGGCTCTGTCAGTGCCAAGGTCCGCTAGGGAAATCACATTCCTCATTCCTCGGACGTGGTCGAGCAAAACCCCGCCGGCTTCTTATGGCTGTCCGCTTTCTACAGTTTCTCTTCGCGTCGCTCTTTGCTCAGGTTCCTCAGTCGACCCGCTACGTGCATAAAAAAGCATGCATGCGTTATCTGTATCTTCGCTTCTTCCTGTACGCCACTCTTTGATATTTTTCTTTTTTTTTTTTTCTCCCCTGCGTCCCTGCAGATGTCGACGAGTGTGCCCTGGGTACTCACATTTGTCCGTCCATCGCCCCCTGCAAGAACACACAGGGTGCCTATGAGTGCCTCCTTCCAGAGACGGTGGAGACAACGACACTCCAAGAGGACTCGACGGGAACCTCGTCAGACGAGGGGGCCGCAGCCACAGTCCTACTTCTGAACGTCAGCTTGTCAGCTAGGGGCTTGCATGGAGAAACTTGAAACGATGTGTCTTTCTCTCTGAATTCCTCCTCCTCCCCATTTTGTTCTAGTGCTTGCTCAAGTAGGGCATGAAACCTCAGACGCATGCATGTCTTTTGAAACAACCGCGGGGGGGGCAATTGGTTACCACATGAGTAGCCCCCTTATCCTCACAATCTGTACTTCCGATTCGGTCATTCCACAGCAAATCTCCTTCCCTAATTTTGATGGCGTCCCCTGGTAACTACACTTCCATGTCAAGTCTGTGCTTAGGTTTCGATTCGGCTTCCTTCCTTTCTTGCAGTCTCTGAGCTCTTTTGTTGAGAGCAGCACGAGCGGCTCCGACGGCTCTTCCTCCGCGTCCACCTCCACTTCAGACACGCTCGCCAACACGGAATCGGTTGCGCAGAAGATCAGCAGCACCCTGGCTGGCATTGAGAGCAGTGGGAGAACGCTCACAGAAGAGGAGACACAAGCCTTCACTGCAGTTCTTTCGACGGCAAGCAAGGGACTGGACTCAGTTCTTTCGAGCACGGACAGCAGCTCTCTCAGCCAAGATCAAAAAGACTCACAGACTGCCGCAGTGACAGGATCGGTGTCGACGGTCAGTAGTTTTGTCTTGTGTATAAATGGTGTGTGTCTCTTGAAGGCTCCATCAAGCTGTTTTGCTCTCGCATTCAAACGCAATAAGAAGTGGGCGTTGTACATTCTTTTCAAGAAGGGCAGACGGTCTGTTGGCTCTCGAGTGACACCCTCGCTGTGCCCGTGCCTCCTCTTCCTCTGAATAGCTCGGCGGATCCTCTTGCTCGGTCTGCCGTGTTCCTGTGAAAAGTCAGTACGTGTCTTACGTACCTTGTCTCCTCCCAGCGTGGATCGAGGCTCTTGACTTTGCTGTCTGCTGCACCGTGTCCTTCTCACCTCTACGCAGCCTCCTTCTTGTCCGTCTCTCTGCATGTGACCGTGGGTGCACACGTGTGTGTGTGTGTGTGCAGCTCGCCTCCTCTCTCTCTGCCGTGGTCTCACAGTCCTCCTCCATCACCAAGTCCCGATCTGGAAAATCTCTGGTGAGCTCCCAGCTTCCCGTCCTCTCGTCCCTCGAGAAAACGCTCCAGTCGGCCTCGAAAGACGCGGGAGTGGTGCCCGGAGGGGACACGACGGGAAGTAACGGGACAGCGCTGGCGTCGAGAAGGGAGAAACTGCACAGCGCGACCGATAGCGTCATCAAGGCGGCAACGTCGTCCATCGGTAAGTGACTTATGCATGCACTCGGGCTGGGCTTGGTGTCAGAGTGAGTGAGTTAGTGATTGAGCGAGGGTAAGGGTGAGTGAGTGAAGGAGTGAGTGAGTGTAAGCGTGGGTGGGTGAGTGAATGGATAGAGCTGACGTCCGGTGTGGGCATACTCTTCTACGATAGGCTTTTGTCCTTGTATGACCAGTCATTGGTTGTCGCCACTTGTAAAGCATGCTTGGCACGACTGTCTTCCCCTCAATTCCCTCGATCCTTCTTTCTCATCCATCTTCGATCCGTGCAGCCCCCCTCGTCCTGAGTCAAGCTTCCTCTAGCGGCTCTGCTGTCATGACGACCGACTCGTTCTCTATCGCAGCAACCGCTCTTCCTACTCCCAGCACAGTAGCCGCCTCGCGGTCAATCAGCGCGGAGGTGGGGCCTCTTTCGGTCTCGGTGAAGTCGATTTCCGATGCAGCCGCGGAGAGACTTCGGGCGCTCGAAGGCACTTGTGGAGTTTCCGACAATGCATTTTTGGGGCTGTCGGTGGTCACTTGGGGAAGCGATGTGAGAAATTACGTGGGGGGAAATGCGAAATTTGGAACTTCGCAGTCGATTCGCCTGCTGTGGTGCGGCGAGGACGTGGGAGCCCGTGTGTTTGGGTCGGACCAGTTGTCCGTGACTGTGGGGGGGCTGCAGCAAGCTGGTGAAAGCACTGGTGGTCGTCGTCGTTTGAGCTCTGTTGAGGAAGACGGAGGGTGTTCGTCTTTCGATGGCGATAAGGCTGAGTGGAGTTCTCTTTGCCAGCCTGTAGGCGGGGGTGGATGTGAGTGCGAGGGGGCGGGTGCTGGTCTGATGGAGACTGAGTATGGTGAGGTAATTGGGGGCGTGGTGGGCATCCTTGCAGGAGCAGATCTGTCGATCATTTGGCAATTCGATAGGGCGAGAGAGGGGGGCACAATCGACAACGCTCTCCTCTGGGTCGTCTGCGCACTCATAGGGGGGTTCATCATTCACATGCTCATGTAAGTGCGCACTCATAGGGGGGTTCATCATTCACATGCTCATGTAAGTGCGCATTCATAGGGGGGTTCATCATTCACATGCTCATGTAAGTGCGCATTCATAGGGGGGTTCATCATTTACATGCTCATGTAAGGCTGCGCACTCATAGGGGGGTTCATCATTCACATGCTCATGTAAGTGCGCATTCACAGGGGGGTTCATCATTCGCATGCTCATGTAAGTGCGCACTCATAGGGGGGTTCATCATTCGCATGCTCATGTAAGTGCGCATTCATAGGGGGATTCATCATTCACATGTTCATGTCACTAAGTTGGCCTGGTCTGCATTCATTGCCCAGCGTCTATTGGGGTCAAAAACTGGACTTCGTTTTGCCTGACGCTCTCGCACTCCTGCATTTTTCTGGCTGTTCTGCTAAGGGGTTGATGTCTTCCCGTCTTTCTTTTGTTTCTGAATCCCCACGTGTTTTCTCTTCTGAATTCCTTCATGCTATTCTGTCTTCCTGTCTTTGTTCCTTTCTTCCTTCCTTCCTTCCTTCCTTCCTTTCTTTCTTTCTTCCTTCCTTCCTTTCTTTCTTTCTTTCTTTCTTTCTTCCTTCCTTTCTTTCTTTCTTTCTTCCTTCCTTCCTTTCTTCCTTCCTTCCTTCCTTTCTTTCTTTCTTTCTTCCTTCCTTCCTTCCTTCCTTCCTTCCTTCCTGCCTTTCTTTCTTTCTTTCTTTCTTTCTTTCTTCCTTCCTTCCTTTCTTTCTTCCTTCCTTTCTTCCTTCCTTCCTTCCTTTCTTTCTTTCTTTCTTTCTTTCTTTCTTTGTTCCTTTCTTCCTTCCTTCCTTCCTTTCTTTCTTTCTTTCTTTCTTTCTTTCGTTCGTTCGTTCGTTCTTTGTTTGTTTGTTTGCTCCTTTCTTTCTTTGTTTCTTTCTTTCTTTTTCTCACTCTCTCCTTGCCTTTTCTCCTTCTCACCCCCTGCACGCACGTCCGCATGCAGAGCCGTTTGGAGGGACCGACGGGCCCCCAGGACCTCCACGGCAGTTGTCGAGGCGGCGTGTCTGAACACGAAGGCCGTCCTTGCCGCTGCGTGGGAGAACAGACATCAGCCGAGCATGTGCTCATTCCAATTTCTCTCTGAACAAATCGAGAAGATCACTACAGAAGGGGAGACGGGGCTCAACGACAGATACCAAAACCTATTCTCTAGTGACTGCGCGTACCCTCTAACCATCCCCTCACACCCAGGAGAAGATTCAAACAGCCCCTCCGACGCAGCCGTTTCGGGAGAGTTGGGAGATTCCCTTGACCTCCAAGCTCTCTCCTTCAGGCAGACAGACCTCGTCGCGCTCCTCACCGGAGACGCACAGAAAGTCCTCGCACAGGGTATCGGGAGCACATGTCATTTGAAGCTGGGGCGGGAGGCAGTCGTGATCACCCCTGAAGTCGCCCTCATCGAGGACAGAAGTCTCTCACATGAGACCAATAACTTTAGTTTCGCCTATGCGCCCCTCTGGGACCCCCGCCAGCCCCCCATTCTTCCCTGTAGTCTCCGATATTCTCTGACTGCTCGGTGGCGTCGCGACTTGCTCATTGAACCCTTTGGCGACTCCGACTGGGCTGTCCTCTCTGCTGCCCGATTTCTGATTCGGTCGGGTCATTTTAGACGTCGTTTGGAGTCATTTGCAGAGAAACAGGCAAACCGGTACAGAATGCTTGACTCAATTGTAAAGGCCTGGTTGGTCAGAAAAGGACTGCGCAGGGCCGAGAGAGAAAACCCTAGTGCCGACAGAAGAGTGCAAATAGATTCTCCAAATCCAAATCGCTTGACTGCGACTGTGAACCTTCGCGGCTTCCTCCTACCATGGCCCCCTGTTTCCCCTGCCATCGGCAGCGATGAGTGGCAGTCGCATTGGAAGGGGGAAGACGAAGAAGGAGAGAACAGTGCAGAAGGAGAGCCGAGTGAACACTCAGATAGAGAGCAAGAGACAGGAAGTGCGCCGATGCCAAGAGATGTACCTGTCCTTTTGACCGTCGGTGCTTCTTTTCTTGAGGTCTGTCTGGCTGTCTCTGTCCTTCTATGTCTCTATGTGTCCATCTATCCATTTGCCTATCAGTCTGCCGGTGTGTCTCTCCATCAATCTGTCCGTCTTGCTCTTTCTGTCCGTGCGTCTGTCTGTCTGTCTGTCTGTCTGTCTGTCTGTCTGTCCGTGCGTCTGTCTGTCTGTCTGTCTGTCTGAGTAATCGTGATGTTCTTTTATCTTTGTTGCTTTCTTTCTTTTTGTCTGTTGAGTTCATGAAGAAAAGGAGGGAGAGAAAGCATATAGTCTCTCTGTCTGACAGAGCATGATCTACATGGTGTCGGTTCTGTTTGCAATGATATCCTGCCCTTCCTTATCTTCTGAAATTGTGTAAATGGCATGCAAATTTGTGGGTGTTCGTTCTTTCGTTCGTTCGTTCAACCACTCCAACTGCAGGATACTGAGTGGATGCAGTGATCGTAATTCACTCTCTAGCGCTCCGAAAAGTGAAACTATGAAAAGTGAAACTGAGAGGACTGCCACACAGTCTGGATCAATCGATCGTTCTTCCACCTCAATCAAGCTCGTCGATTCGCTCCATGTACGCATGCTTCTGCTTCTCCGCATGTCTGCCCTCTGTGTGCGCAGATTAGACCCGCGTCACCTCAGGACGACCTCGCACTTGCACTCCCGGCACCGATTATTGAGAGGTACGGCCTTTCGCTCACGATCATCTCGTCCAATCCAGCCGGCAGAGACGGAGAGAAGAATCTGGAGAAGGGAAAAGGGAAGAGGAGGAAGGCTCTCGAGGTTCTGATTCCCAAAAGATTCGTTCTCGACTCAGGGGGCCGCATCATTTGCGCCTTCCATCTCAGTCCGACCCCTCGAGACCGTGCCTTCTTCGTGAAAGAAGAAAAGAGAACGCCTGTGCCCGTCAGGTACTGGAGAGAGAGGCACAAAGGAACGCTTGGGTCGAATACAAGAGGTGGCCGATGGGCGATTGCGGATGACCAGAAAGAATCAGTGCAGGAGAAAGAGCAGGGATCAGGCAACAGAGTTGCTTCCCCTTCAGACGGAGCCGTCGAATTTCTCGATGAGTCCCCTGACTACTCTGTGCTGCGTCTCTTCGTGAGATGCCCAAATGCCCCGAGTGGCATTGTAGGCCTGGACATCTCCAGCCCGCGGGGCCCCGGCAATGGCCAAGAGACGCCGAGGCAGATGTCATTCAATGACGCTGCCGCTCGTTCGATAGATGAAGAAGAGGAGTCTGCGTCTGTTGGAGACGAGAGGGGGCGGGAAGGAAAGAGAGGGAGGGGGACAGAAAAAGAAGAGAAGAATTCAATGAAGAGACAGGAGAACCAGGACATACAGACAATTAACAACTGCAGTCGAGGAGCCAGAGTCTCAGAGCCCGTCTTCACAGCCTCTGCAGCTGCAGCGTCCGAAGGTCAGATGAGAGAGGGGGGAGCAAGATCGGAAAGGGGGGCGGAAAAGAGCGGAAAGGACACACACGAGTACCGCGATTCGTCCTCTGTGCATGTTGAGGAGAGCACAGAGACAACCCGTCAGATGTTGAGTCAGATAGCAGACATGTCACTGCAGTGGAAGCGCCATCGCTCCACCGCCCTCCGATCTGCACCTTCTTGGGCGACTTTGGAAAAGCAGATCGAGGAAGACATGAGAAGGTGGGTGAGTGGTTGGAACGAAAGAGAGGACGGACGTGGAACCGAAGAGACCGAGTGTGTCCGAAGTTCCTGGAAGAAGAGAAAACGGAATCTGGTCGTTCTTCTAAAGTCCAAACCTCATTCATTCTTCTCGTGCGAGTGAGTGAACTTCAATAAAGAAGTCTTCAGACCTTGTCTGTCTATCCTTCGTCTCGTTTTGATCGTTCGAATTTCTTTTCCCGAACGCGCATACACGCAGATGCTGGATTGCTTCTTCATCTCCTCCTTTGATTTGTCGCCGTACTTTTCTCACCCGCTCTATCTATCTGTGTGCTGCAGAGTTCGTCCCTTCGGTTGGTCCACTGGATATCTAGCTCTCCGGCTGTTCCTCCGACCTCTCCGTTCTTCTCTCCTTGCAAACAGCCCGAGTGCACCGCAGTACGCCCTCCTACCCAGGTGGTCGGCTTTGCTGATTGTGTGGACCTCCGCCTTCACGTGGTTCTTTCTTCTGGCCTTGTTCTTCGGAGTCCTCAGCCAGGACACACCCGAAGTCTCATCGGACATGGGGTTCCTGGAGCTTCTTTCCGCCGTGGTGTCCACATTCACGGGGCAGACAGTCATGGGGGCCTTGGTGATTTATTGCCTGACGCTTCCCGTGGGGACGTTGACTGACTTCCTTATGCGCCCCCGGACCCCCAAGGTACCGCTGTTGAAGAATTTGAGTGAGAAGGTAAGACGGGGGGGGAGGGTGACGCTGGAGGATGCCAACTACTTCTGGACGGCAAATGTGTCATCGGGCAGGAGGGTGGACAGGGGGAATTGTGGATGTTTGAGGAGAAAAGAGTCTGGTAGACAGAGTGAGCGTGACGAGAAAGAGGAAGAGGGGCGAAACAGCAAATTCACTGTAAGTGCCCTCCAATCTCTACTTCCCAGATCACAACGTGGAAGAGAGAGAGTTTGCATTTTGGTTGAATGGAGAAGGGGGAAAGTGGGTGATCTGGGCGAAGAACGAGAAAGAGAAGACAGCCCCCCAGAGGGAGCGATTTACAGAGCCTCGAAAAAATGGGTACTGCCGGAGACCTACAGAGCTTGGTGGCTCTGGAGAAATCAGCAAAGAGCCATTGGCGGCATGTGTTTCTGCCTCCTTTGGATTCTCTTCTGCTTATTCTACCTTCTTTGCTTCGCACTCAACTATCCCGTCAGACCCGCAGACCTCGCACAGGTCGGCACAACTGTTTTGGGCCTCCTGATCATCCACGGCGTTGTTTGGCCGCTCTTGGTCAGTGCCGGGCTGGGTGCCAGTCTCGTTCTCTTGCTCAGCCTCTTGCAGCATCCAGGGACAGACCTGTGAAGCTTGCTGCAGAACTTATCAGGCTTCGTAGATCTTCGTAGTCTGTCTTTCCTACCCTGGATGAAATCGATCATCCAAGTCTCTGACTAGGATAAGTATATAGGGTGAGAGGCTACTCTTGTCTGGACTCTGGTTTTCTCAAAGGAACCCCTGCAGGGCTTTTTTTCAAATTTTGAACTTATCCACTGGCACTGGTCAGGCACCGACCCCTCCAAATCCTAGTGGTGACCCTAGCAGTACGTAGAATTTCTAGTACAATTTATAAGAATTTACTAAGTGTACAGCTAATTATCAGATCAACTGAGCTTTCAACTTTAGCCTTGTTAGTGGCTTGGGATCTAGCATCGCTGGATTTAGGATTTAACCCTCAACATCATCATCATCAGAATCAATTTGTATATTTATTATTACCATTTTTTTAAACTTAGTTTTTAACATGAAATTAAGTTGAAAAGTCATACTAGTACTTAGCTATCTTAATTATCATCTAGATTGTCACCCAAGTTAGACATCTAGTCTTTTATTGCGACAGGGCTTTAAGAGTACTCAGGGCGGCTAGCAGGGTGGAAGGCAATGCTAAAAGCAATTAGACCTCTATGCAAACATACTAAGCAACCATACATAATTTATTTGTTCACCCATCCATCCATTCATCTTTTCATTCATTCAGCAATGCGCAATGGCGGTTGAGTTGCTTTTCCATTTTAATACTTACGCTAGGAAACGCCTCGCTATCATTGCAAGTTTTTTGAGACAAGAAGGCTTTGAAGAAGCTCCATCTCTTTCTACAAAAATCTCAGTATGTCACTGGGCGTGACAAACCACTGCGTCAAGGAACCTCCTGTAGAGCCGCACTGAGGATACTGTCCAGGTGCCCAGGGAACACGAAACCGACGCGCGGTTCGGTGAACCCCTCAGGGTCAGTCCAGTACTCTGGATACCCCATTCCGACCCCGTGCAGACCACGTGCAATTCTCCCTGTTCGACCGTCATGTGCCTCTGGGCATGAGAGGTCGACTTCCTGGTCTTGAAATGAGATTGTAATTTGATCGCTTTTTTGAAACCCGATCGTGAAGACAACCGCGTCCGTCTGTCGCTCGACAAGCTTCTTCACTAGGTCGTCAGAGGGCGAAATCTGCTCATAAGAAAGCCGCGGGTCTTTGCTCTCGAGCGCCTTTGCTGTCCAAGTCGCAACCGATCCCTTCAAACCCGTACCGTCGTACTTGATCCATCCCTCTCATTCCTCTGCGAATCTCGGCCTCGACTTGCGGTCCAACACGCAAACTGAACCTGTCGGCTTGACGGAGAGAAAATTCATCGCAGCAAGCATGCCGGAATGCGAGCCTCCAACGACTCCCAGCTTTCTGTAGCTCGGTGAGTGCTCCTCCAGACGTGATGGCACAACAACGTCGTCGTGGTGCAACACTCTGATGCCGGCTTCCTCAAGCCGCTTCGTCAAGAAAGCATCTGGTACTTTCGGTTCTCCTCCCGTAGCAAGAATCACTCTCCTTGCCTCGAGAATCTCGCCGCTGGCGGTTTCGACTCTCCACAAATTTCCATCTGACGACATTCCTATGACACACACACCTTCTCTGGACCAGAGCCTGTCCTTGCAAGAGGCCCGCATCGACTCGGACCCGTCTCTCAAAGCGTCCAGAGACAGCTGCAGTCTCGCCGTCTTCATCGGGGGTTGCGAAAAGAGTTGGGTCCCCTCGGGCCGTTCTCTTTGCTTCTCTTCAAATACAAACGCGTCCAAACCACAAAAGGCTTCGACAATGCGGTCGTTCCGCGTGTTTGCGGGTACCGATCCATACACGGACAACCGCCCCAGTGGCTTGAACTCCCCCCTCTCCACCCACCCGACTTTATCAAAGCAGCGCTGCAACAGCGTTCCCACTGCACAAGTGCCTATCGGCCCACCCCCCACAACCAACCACTCGAACACCATTTTTTCCTACCTACATGAATTCCAATGGCAGGGCTCCTGAGAAGATCGTGAGACTCTGAGTCCTGGCAATCGAAAGCATGTCAGATCATGCAGTCCGTGAGAAGATCGATCAGAATTAATCTCGAGGGTCCACCGATCGAGACGCCAGACGAGACGCGCGAGACGAGACGAGACGCTGCAACAGCTAGAGCTCCGTGTTGCATCATTGCATGGCCCCGGAAAGCGAAGCGGGGGGCACTTAGAAAACAGAAATACCCCAGCCCACGTGCGTGCACGCACGTACGCTGTCTTTCGGCAAAAACCCGGCCCCGAAAGGCTGAATGTGCGCCAAATGTGCGTGCGTCAGGTGCATGGGTCCCGGGGCTTTTTTCCCGGGGGGGGGGG